>CAUYPK010004668.1:0-28695 GCA_963574355.1 Loris lydekkerianus
TTTTTTTATTGTGGAGAAGGGGCAGGGAAAGAAGGTGGGGGAAGAGGTGAGTGACAGGGTCGGGCCAGTGGCATGGTACCACATTGGCTGTATCTAGGTAGAGGCAGTTTCAGGCCGGGCCTTGCTGAGTCGTTGCTACACTGAAGTAGCTCGATGGATCTGCTTCTAGTCAGGCTTGGGAAGTTGCACTAGGCCTCAGGCACATGGCAGGGCCCAACAATTCCCTCTTGTTTTTTGAATGGCGGAAAAACATAGCCCCTGTCTTAGGTTGCCTGCTCTTGCAGTTTCAGTCTTACCTTAATGTAGTCATGTTGAAGGCCAGACAGCCTTTGATCAATGGTGTCTAGGTGGCTATCAGAGCAACTGTTCAGAACACACAGATAACAGCAATGACAGGGACCAATTTCCAGCCGAATGGTAAAGTATATCAAGAAAGCAATGACAAAGACAAGATAAAAGAGCAGAGACTGGAGTCTGCAGAGGTCTGAATCGTGTAATTTAAGTCTCTATTTCCCAGTAGCACATTTTCGTTTAGGAAGTCAAATCAGAAAGAATAGGAATCTGTTAGCCTACCAATTAAAGGAGAGCGATTTCCTGCATTGCCACCTAGTATAAAGATTTCTAAATTAGTATAAAGTTTCCAAATTAGAAGTCTAAATTTGAAGCATTCTAGAAGTCAAAATCACTTGCAAGCCATTAAGGATGAATTGATTTTCCAAGACAGAAGCAGTAAGCTAGAAGCCATTTCTGCTCCTTTGAGGACTCATCCTGTCATCATATTCTGGCCCAAAAGATTAAGAAACTTAAGAAAGACTTAGTAATTATAAGCGCCTAATTGCACAGCTGGTTCTAATATGTGGTCATTCTCAGACTCAGCAAACAATTTGAAGTGTCCTTGCCAGAGGTCTGCAATAAGAGGGTTTCTTGTCTAATCTCCATCCTACTCTTACCTAAGAAAATATTTTATTAAAGCATTTGATAAAACCATTTCAATATCAGTGCACTTCCTCTCTCTTTTTCCCTTATCTCACAGTAGACAGTTGTAGCACAGCCAGCTACAGTCAGGCTTCCTTTTAAATACTCTCTCAGAAGCAATGTTTCTATTGCTTTTCAACAAAATTCGGTGTCTTTTCAACAAGATTCTAATAAATGTTCTGTCAGGGATGAAAAAAGTTTACATAGTCACCTATGCTTAGGGCTGACTGGTACAACACTTAAATAGATTTCTTAATTACAGGATTTCTCTTGAGCATTTAGCCTCTCATCAAAGAAAAAGCATCATTTACCTTCAGTTAGGTCCCTCCTTTCTTTGTTTTCCCCAGAATACTATTTTTATCTTTCAGACTTAATTCCCATGGAACTTAAGAAAAGCATTTTTTTTTTTTTTTTTTGTAGAGACAGAGTCTCACTTTACCACCCTTGGTAGAGTGCCCTGACGTCACAGGACTCACAGCACCTCCAGCTCTTGGGCTTATGCAATTCTTTTGCCTCAGCCTCCCGAGCAGCTGGTACTATAGGCGCCCACCACAACACCCAGCCATTTTTTGGTTGCAGTTTGGCCGGGGCTGGGTTTGAACCCACCACCCTCGGTATATGGGGCCACGGCTCTACTCACTGAGCCACAGGTGCTGGCCAAGAAAAACATTTTTAAAAGAATAGTAAGAAGGCGGCTGTGAGGTAGGGTGGGGGAGCCTCTATGAGCAGAATGCACCTGGGGCCCAGACCTGTGTTGTCTGAAGCGGCTTTAGTCCAGGAGCCAATTCTGCCCTGTGAGCAGCCTCTCACCTTTCTGATCCTTGGGCTCTGCTACCCTGTGTCTTGGGAGTCAAGTCCATTGCTGCTTATGGACATCTATCACCTTTATCATATCACCAGCTTCACTGAAGAGGTGGGATTGTTATCTGTCCCTTTCTGGCCATAGCTACTTTTATGAAAAGGGGGTGTATCATTGTAACATCATATGGGTCCACAGGGAGGCAAAGCCTTTTGGACTGTGAATCATAGCCTAGTTGGGCTGAATAAGCATATTCTTAGAAAAAGAGGTTGCCTGGTCTCTATAGGTAGGTGATTTCCTATACCTCTCAGGCATTAGGCTGCCTCCTTTTGAAAGGGTTACCTGCTGCTGTCAGCGGACATTGAACATGAATGAAAAATCAGGCCTGTCTCTTCTACCAGGTTCTTCTCTGAGACCTTTACCCAGGAAGACTCACCAGAATTCCAACTTCCCTTCAGAGGTATCAAACAATTCAGTTCAAAAGCACTCACCTTGGAGAGACATGCCCAGTGAGGATAACATTCCATTAGAACATACTTACTGACAAAAACATGTGCTGGCTAGTAGAACAACAAAATGTCCACAGAGGCTAACAAGCTTATCCAATGTCATATGTCTAGAATGCTTTCTAACACACCATATCATTTTGTCCACTTTATCTTTCTCTCCATTCAGGTATGCATAAGCTAAAAAAGTTCCTTCCTCTGAGCACCATACCTATCCATTTCTCTGAAGCATTTCTGGCCCCACCATTCTATTATTCTACTTCATAATCTTTATTGCAATATGAAGCTATGTTATAAATGTATCTGTCTCACCCCATTAGAAGTTTATGATGCAAGTATCTTACCCTTTTTGTACCACTTTATCCCAAATACTCAAAACGGTGCCTAACATTTTAGTAGAGTTAAATCAAACCAGATGATCAAAGAAGAGAAATCCACACTTCCAAAATCTTAATTCCCAGCATAGACTTTGCTTTACAGCAACTTAGTCTGTAAAGGGAAATTGAGATATTTATTTCCCTGGGAACTTTTAAAGAGATAATCACCTGCCTGAAATGATTAAAGGGCTCTTCAACTTGGGGCAGGAGGTTGATTGTTACTGCCCTCTGTGGGGCCATCTGTTTGTATTTATACTAACAGATCACATCTATTCAACTTCTGTGGCCGAGGTCTTGGATTTCCCTGGTTTCTACCAGTTAAAAAGTCTCAGATATTTTTTCAAAGTTCTATTCTGATGAATTGCCTGGCACACCTTATAATACTAATGCTGATGACTTTAGCTGGCAACAATTCTGGTGTAATTAATTAAATTAGTGTACGACTAACATTGCTCACCTGTTCAGTTTCAGATTTTTCATAGTAAAAGAGATGCAGCATGAAAATAACTTACATAAAATGAGGTGAAATAAATCTTTAAATCATTTGCATGATTTTCAAAGGTTGGAGAGCACATAGTGTCATGTCTTTAAAATAACGAAAACTATAAAATGCTGTCGGCTCTTAGTTATTCTTTCTTTCCAGTAGAAAACCCCTAGATATTTGGAAATGTTTGTATTACTGACAGAATTTTCACTTTTAACTTGGTTGTTTGAAAACATAAACAATGTCAGTATGGAACATAAAACAATTTTTGAAAAAACGAGTTTGCTAAACATAATGGCCAAAGAAATACAAAAGAGGGCAAAGAGTTAGGGACTTTTAGGTTTAAAAAAGGGGATCTTGTTTGGAAAGACAAAAGATAAGACTGAATCAATGAGACATATTCTGACTTTGCCATTGGAGCTATCTAAATAAAGAGAAGGATAAATTCATAAGACTGACTGCACCTCACCCCAACTGCCATTACACTTCAGGATATGTACTTTTCTTCTAAGTATATAAAAAAATTAAGGTTTAATTCAACTTAGCTCAAATTATTTTTTAAAGTAACACTACATTGTCACCTCTAGGAGAGATATCTCTCTTCTGAAGGTTACCTAAGTCTGAACATATTCTAAGCATCATCTCAATGCTTCATAATTATTATAGTAAGAGCTTACTTGGGTATTAATACATACGCACATTGGGTCTTTAGAAATTGCTTTTCAACTGTGAAATCATATTATTTCTTTCATTGCTTGAGTACTTATTGCATCCATGTTCAGTTCTGCATATTTTAGGGGACAGCCGTTATCACTTCAAAAGACTTAACCTTTGAAAAGCAAACTTTTGAATTCAGGGTTTAGGTTGAATACTTCATCTCCTACAGAGAATAAGGAACAGTCCTAATCTACCAGCCAGAGATCTAATTTTTTAAGTTGAATTTTAAAACCCCTTAAAAATACAATCTAAATAATCTCTAATTAAAAGAGTGATGTGCTATCCTGACCATAACTTTGACATATATATATTTCCAGAATTTTTCTTTTCTTCTCTAGGATGTTGTAACATTAAATCACTGTATTGGGAGACAGGTCCTCGTGAAATATGACACATGGCCGGGAGCATCTCCCCAAACCCAAACACATGTTATTATTAAGGCAGGCATTCCACAAAGGTTGAAGAGAATGATTTTTTTTTTTTGTCTAAGTTCCTTGGCTCACTGATTTGATGGGATTTCTACAGGTATATACCCTATTGGGGCAAGTAGAAGTCAGCCATGATTTGATGAAAGGTGTTTAAGAAGAGAGGCAGCTATAACCAGCAGGGTTGAAAGACTAATTGCACTCTAGTTTAGGGTCTTTTCTCCACTAGCAGAGATCTGCCTAGCAGCTGCAGTAAAGAACCACATCCCAATTCTGCTTATTTGGGGCGGCACCCATGGCTCAGTGGGTAGGGCGCTGGCCCCATATACCAAGGGTGGCAGGTTCAAACCCAGCCCTGGCCAATTTGCAACAACACCAATTCTGCTTATTTGACCTTCACACACTCTGCCCCACTCACTGCTAGCCCAGCAACACTAAATCTCTTGTACTTGTAACACCACCTTGCAGCATGTGGAAGCCTCAGGGGAAGCGCGGATAGTGATAGATGGCCTGTGATTCCCTATGGAAGCAGATACCATCAATACCCCTGACCTCCATAGGCAATCGCTCTGCTAATTAGTAGGAGAAGCAGCAGCTACTTGCCTGCCAGGGGTGGTAATGGAGAAGGACTTCTGAGTTCAAACAGGAGAGTGAATTGCTGCTGCAGTAGGAAGGACATTTTTAATTCTGGAAACACAACTCCCAGCAGTAGGAGAAAAAGGATTTGGTGAGGCATAAAAGATTAGATTATAGTCTCAATTCCATTATTAACTAGGGATGAGGGAAGAAATTATTTAACTTCCTGGTATCTGCATTGATAAGGATGGTCATAATTATAGCACAATAAATAACACTTATGAAACATCAATTGTATATCAGAAAATGTGTTATTTGATATGAATTATATCATCACATTCCTATAGTTACCCTTTGGGATAAATATTCGTTTTATTATCCCCATTTTACTCATGTGAGAACTTGTGTTTTTGAGAGTACAAAAAGTTCACTCAATCTAGTAAATACTGCAGAACTGGTTGCCACAAGCAGCTAATAACTATGTCCTTGCATTTCTACCAAGCATGTGGATAGGACACAGAGATATAATGGATCTTTCATGCTTGAAAAGCCACCCAAATGGAGGAATGGTCATTGTCATGTAGCCATATGCAGGCTTGCCGGTGATTTCTAGAAGGTTTTGTGTCTAGCACTGCTGCAGCGCCTTCCCCGGCCTCTCTGCTCCATCCTGCTCCCGTTTAGATCACAGCACAATTGTGGTGCTCCCACTGAATCACAGACCAAAGGTAAAGACAACTTTGGCAGGTCATTCATTTCTTTCCAGCTACACTTCATGCTTCTCGGTGTCACTTTGTGAAAATACTGCCATCTGTTTGGCTTTTGTTTCCCCCAATCACAAGGAGGTTGAACAAACCAGTGGAGCTAAATACTGGCTCACTCAGCCCAGAATGGGTAGGTCATACTTTTTCTAGATAATATATTTAGAGAGTAAATGGAATGTGTAATGATTCTTCTTTCTCAGGTCGTATCATTTCCCTTTACTAAAACAAATAAAATGGAAGGAAAGAAAGCAAACAATACAGAGGCTGATCCTCAGGGGTGGACTTATTTAATAGTAAGTAGTTACTTCTAATTAAATATAGCTTAGGGAATCTAGGAACATCTTACTGGCCACAGAATTTCTTCCACACTCAAATGCAAACTGCTGATATTTCACCCTCCAAATGTTATGCCCAAGAGTCTTGCAAAGACCATACCACCAGACAAGTTAAATCTGAAGAGGAGTCCTTTTATTGAAGAGTCAGCCGGTGACTGCCTCAGTGTCCCAACATGGGTTTCTGAAAGCAGCCCTGAGTGCTTTAAGGGTTGGGTTTTTTAAGGCCTGGTCTGCATCCTGGTTGGTATGAAGGCTGCCCAGGTGCATTCGGGTAGGTTAGCAAGCATTGTACAGAAGTAGAATTCTGTGGTTAGTCATACATCATTGTTTCAGTATTTTCTCCACCTGATATTTCTTAAAGGTCAGTCTGGGGACAGTTGGTACTTCCCACTCTGTGTCTCAGGGGAGTTAGTCAAGCAAGAAGTCAGTGAGTACTTTCCCATCTATCATAGGAGTGAACCAGACTTATTCTATTTTGTTGAGGGCTTGCAGCCCAGAAATTTGCCAGTAGTTAACTGGTGTTTTTTTACCTTATTGTAGGTCTAACACAAAAGAGATATTTTCATTAGATTAAAATGTTGTCTCATGTTAAAATACACTAATATACTTTAGAATGGCATCTTCGCCTTAGTATAGAGTAGTTTTATAGTATTTTCCATCTAATAAGAAATTCTGCTGCAAAGATAATGGAGAGGGTGGCGGCGCCTCTGTAGTTTGCAGGCAAGGTTACTCTGGGGCCAGCTCCCGCCTGCTAGAGTGGTTTTCAGACCGTAACAGCAACTAAAATGGCAAAACTATTGCTGCCTGTTATTTATAGTGCTGCAATCTTCATACGGCACATATGATCTCATGCTCTTCTTCTATCAGAATATCAGAATAGAAGAGAACAACACAGGACTGGCCCTGCCTGCAGGACTCGACGCAAACTACAGAAATGGCCCTGGACAGATTCTTGGTAATATGGACTGTGGCACAGGTGCCTACTTGAGTTCAAAATGTGAACATTTCACAGCCAACACAGGGGAACAAGGTACAGATCTTAGAATCTGTGGTAGTGCAGTAGAAACACTATCTTGGCCTTGTGTCCAATGAGCAGCAAAATTGCTCAGGCTTCAAATTAGGATCCTGGTGAGCAGAGGAATGATTTACTACTAAACCCTATGTTATTGTGGGCAGTGTAGATGGAACTTGGATGACTTAACTGGAGAAATAGATTATTGCCGGGCTGGAAGTTGAGTCCTGATTTGGGAAAACTAAAGAAGACAGAACAAAGATGTAAAAAGTGACATCACCATTAGAGTCCAACTAATCATTTGCTCCTAAACACTTAAGCAATAGGTAGAATAAAACAGTTTTGCCCTGTTTCCGATTACTTCACTGGCTAAAGTAGTTTTTTAATCTTTGTCTCTAATTTGTTCATTTCTAGAATGGGACATAACTTCATCCATACCTCCTTTAAGTTGTTCAAAAATATTTTCCATGTTTTTGTAAGTAAACATGACTGTAAGCATATTTTAAATAATGAACTTCAAAGTATATGAAATGTAGTGGGAAGAACATTGAACTTGAAGCTGTATATTTGCAATTAGAAATGGCAGCCTGGGGACAGGCTATTTGGGTCCTATGCTTTGCTCTATTACTAACTGGGTGATTTTGAGAAAATTATTCTTTCCATGCCACAATTACGTCATCCTTAGAATGGGGATAATAGTAGCCCTACTATATACAATAGTTATGGAAACCAAATTAGTATTCAAAAGCTTTAAATTGATGTCAGTCTCATGATATGGACCTAACACAGATGTTATTAATTCTAGTTTTAGAACTACTGTTAATTCACTATATGGCATTGGCAAAGTTGTTTCACTTCTTTGGGCTTCCATCTCCTTATATTTAAAATTGAGATTTTGATTCCAAACAAATCCTTTTAAAGTTCCATGTCACGTTAAATTCTACGATCCTCTGAGAAATTTCCATTTGTCATACAAATCAGTTGTACTGGGCATTGCATATGAAGAGTTAACTACTACAAACTTCTTGGTAACAAGAGACTGCCATCAGTGTCTTGGAAATGTGTTAGAAACAGAAAAATAATGACAAATAAAACTGATAATGTTCTTAGCCAAAGGAAATGATACACTGAAAATAGCAATAGAGATATTCATTGTTGTGTTAAGAAACGGTACAAAGCAAATGTAAGTGACTCTGTCACTACACATCAGTCTGACAGATTCTCTTAAACAAAGAAATAAGATTGTAATTAATGCCCACCATTTATAAATACAGAAAAAGGAGACAATTTCTTGACTAGTTACAAGTCATAAGTTTAGGAATTACAGCCAGTCATTCCCAATGGACTGAATTTCCCACATGTGAGCAGTGAAATTGGTCCTCCGAGTTCTTTTACACACATGTCCTACCCAGGAAAAAGAGCCAGACACACCCTGTGTGCTTCTCTCTGTGTGGAAATGACAATGGCAGAGTGATTCCACTATCCTCGATGCTCCTGGGAAAGAGTCTCCACCACATATCACTCCCAATCCTCACTGACTTCTTGAAGCTTTGAAACCTGCTTGTAATTTCTGCCTAGGAGATATTACTGCTAACTAGATCATGTCCCAGACAGGTTCCTATCTCCCATTATGCCAGTTAAGGTTCTCGACTGCAGCAGCAGAAAATGTCTTATAAGAATTCTCAGTGCTAGTACAGAGTTGGGGGTGGTAGTGGGGGGAGCTGAGAAAGGGAAGGAGGGAGAGGGTGGGGAGACAAGGAGTGTGGTACACTTTTGGGGGCAGGACACAATCATAAGAGGGTCCTTATCTAACAAAAGCAATCAATGTAACCTGGTTCTGTGTACCCTCAATGAATCCCCAACAATACAAAAAAAAAAAAAAAAAAGAAGAAGAAGAAGAATTCTCAGTGCTAAATGCAGCATTATACGTACATATTTAACATTATTAATATTGATTATGGGAGGAGTATTCTTTTTTGACTCTGAAAGCTCAAGGTGTTTCCATGTTCCTATTTCATCTATCATTAGAATCACCCATGTCCCTTCTTCCTCCACAGGTCCCGAGCGAGTGAACAGTTACCCTGACTACAGGAATTGTTTCCCCAACCCCATCTTTCACTCCCTGGGGCTTGAATCCCCAGGTGCACAGTGTATATATTCTTCTACGTCAAATGCCACTTCATTCAGCTCTGAATTGTTCCTGAAACCTCAACCTTTTTAAATCTGTGGTTCCTCTACCTGCATTATTTTACTTCTGGTGATTAATTCTCTGACTTAACCAGGGTGACTTTGGACTGTATCCTTGACTATATCCTTGGTAGTCCAAGGGTATAATTCCTTTCATATCCATTGACCTGTCCCCATACCCTCTGTAAATAAAAGATGAAAGTGCTAAATGATCTTGAAATTCCTTCAAAATTTATATAATCAAAATGTGAGGTGGATATATTTAAGCCTGTGACAAAGAAGTGAACTACCACATTCAGGGAATAGTCAGGGCTATTGTCTAGAAAGAGAAATATTTTAAGAATAGGTCACAGCTATATAGCATGAGATCAAAGCTAACTTTATCTTCCAACTTAACGTAAAATATTCTACTGCCAAAACCCACTGTATGTCTTCAAGATTTTTTTTTTCCTGCATTGGTTTTAAAGCCATAATCTTTAGCAAGAATGCTAATGTTTTTCTTATAACTCCTGCCTATCAGAGTGCTTGCTTCCAGTCCTCTTACAATAAAACATTAAGAATATAATTCACATCATGCTGCAACAATAAAGTTGTGTAAAAAGTGAAGGGGATACATCTTCAGTGAAATTCCATCACCCCTTATTAATACCATAATTGAGGGCTATAAATCTGTTTCTTATACAATTCATGCAATAAAATACTTAATGGATTGTGAATGACATGTTATAAAACTAGGCATTAAGTATTGCAATTTATATTTAAATGTACCTCTGACATAAATAAATGCTCTATAAATAGCAGCCTTTCTCAAGTCAGGAGATATAACCTTCCATTTACTTCCAGCAGACTTGGGAACAGAGTCATTTCAGAGTGTGTTGCTGTCACCAAATTATTACTGTACTCAGAATGAGAGTTTTTTATATATTTAAAATAGTTTGTGATTATCAAATTGTTCAAGAGCTCTTCAAACAGAACAGCCACAAAGCCTGCTTTTGTAAGTGGAGGCCCTTCAGGGAATGTCAGAATATCTCATCGGCCCCGAAACCAGCTTGTTTGAATGCTACTGCCTGGTCCAAATGAAAATATGAGAAAATATATTAAGAATGTGGCATCAGGAATCACAAAAAGGACTATCACCGAGACTCCTCCTTTGTTCCTTAGTGTCACATTCTCTCGAAATGGACCTCTCCACAGGTGACACCATGGCACTTACCACATTCAGCCAGAAGACAGCAGAGAAACCAGGGCTCACAGCCCCTGTTAGGTGTGAAGCATGGCTCAGACAGGGTGTTGTAACTCATTTGCCACCTGGAAGAAAAACTCAGACCCCACTTCAGGTATAAATCAGATGGTGATTTATTAACACCTGTGCAGGTGGGCCACCGCCCCAAAGGGCAAACTGCCCCGAAGAGAAAAACAGGCTGTCTTTTTGTGCTACGTGGCAAGCCAAGCAAAAACAGAAGCAGAACGTGGTGGGTTAGCTCAGGGGTGGGGTTACAGAGTTGGCTCCGGGGGGCTTGGCACTGGTTGCAGCCGGTCAGGGGGTTGTATCGTGGCAGCTGACATGGAGACAAACTTGGCTTGGAAAATAAGTTTTTCACCATTATTTAATCATTGCTAGAGGGTTGGGGTAAGTTCTACCATTGTTACCTGTTGCTAGGAGTTCTTTGGAACTCAGGGAACTTCCTTGTTCTATTCTGAATCCTGTTCTCAGAATTAACCCAAGGGGGCGGGGGTGGTGGTGAGACATGCGGGAACTCAGGCTGATACAGTTAGGGGTCTTTAGGGATCCTTTTGCTGGATACTACAAGGGCAAAGAGTCTCCAGTATGAGTGCGACTGTGTCCTTGTCCAGAGTTCAACCCCATTTCTGTTTAATACCTAGGATGGCAGATGACATTCTAATGCTGAAGCACCTCTCATTTCTGTTGTGTGGCTACACTGTTCCCGAATGTCACTAATATGTGTGTCTCTGAGATCTGGTCTGTGGCTTGAGGAAATCCAGCAAAACTGAATACTTCAATCTGTTCAAATGACCGTCAGCTCCCTGCACAAGTCTCCACCAGGAGGAAACAAGCATTGACTCGTGAACATTTGCAAGAAAGAGATACCAGTCAAACACCAGTCCTGCCACCCTCAAGAAGTGAATGAGCCAGCAACATCTAAATGATACTAAAGGGATTGTCATGGTCAGAGTGATGGATGTTGAATCTAGCCCTGAGATTTCATGTTAACTTTACCTGGTATTTTATGGACCACTCCAGAATTACATTTCCTTTTCTTAAGAGCTAAAGAGGGCAGAAGGCTATGGGAATTTGAAATGAAGTCTAACATCCATTCTAACATCAACACACTTGGATCCGTGTGTGAAAGTTTCCTTCATGCTTCTGTGTGCGATTTCCCTAGTTTGTTACCTCACTGTCCCCACATCAGTCCTACCATCACAACTCCACATACCAATTAATTGCTTTGAAAGCTGCCTGTAGTATAATTTGATTTTTTCAGGTAATACATGTATATTCCCTGGGATTGGCCTAAAAATTCCATCTCTGATGCTATTTCGCTCTGCTTCAGCCTTTCAATCTGGAAGCCACTGAGGGGCAGCCACGCCCAGCATCGCTCCCACCTAATGTCCTTCCCCTCTCTCCCGTCTCTCTCCCTCCTCGCTACTTTTGTCTTATGCTGCAGTTACTGAGCACCACTGCATGCCAGACGTGGTGATGAGTGGGGAAAATATTTGTAAAACCTATCACAATTTACCAGTGTCAAGTGCAGAGATGGAAACAGATCTTATGAACGACATACTATAAAAGTTGCATTTTAGGGATAATGACACATATTGAGAGAAATGTATTGACTTGTCTGAGCCCCCCACACACACACTCGAATATGTGGTCTGTAAAAGTGGGAATTTTTATCTGTTTAACCCATTGCTGCATCATAGCTAGAAGAGCTTATTAAGCACTTATTAAGTATCAATAATAAATAAATATTTGCACTAATTTATCCCATAGCTGATATGGGATAGAGCAAGACTGAATTCAAGTCTTCTAGATCCAAAACTATGAAAACCTAATATATTCAGAAAAGTATGGTTGTTCTAGTCATAGAGATTGGCCTCAATTATGGATACCCAGAGTTGTGTCAGCTGTGTAATAGTAAGCTTTGAGCCTCAGTTTTATTACTTAAAAATGGGCTTAATAATAACTTTTGAAAGGATACAAGAAGTTAAAAGCTATAAAGGAGACATCACACTACCAGGCACCTCATAAAGTGTCAAAAAAGTCTCAGGTTTGTTTTGTCTTGTGTTTTCCTTCTCTTCCTTTTTATTTTATTTTTTGTGTGTGAGTGTATATATATACATGACCACTTCTTCCTCCACTCTATTTTTGACTTTTCCTTTGTTTTCCAATTTTATTTACTTCTATCAAATGTACTTCATTTGAGTACTTTTGGCTTAATCCATAGATGGCTCAACTTTAAGCTATTTCAACAAATTAAAAATATTTCTCCTTCTCCCTCATGGCTACCTTTTCTGATACATTCTCTATGATCTGGCACTAATGGAAATTCCCAGGACAACCCAAAAGAGTCACAAAGACTGAGATTCTCGTACCTTGTGAGAAGAGCTCCTGTTCCTAGATTTGTTTTTCACAAAGATGTGTTCGTTTTTCAAGAAAGTCTTTCATAGCAGAGATCTAACTGAGTTCCTCAGCAAAAGTCATTCCACCCTTTGCTATTTAAGAATCTCTCTTGGTGTGCATTTCCCCAAGGTTGTCCCCAGTTGCTCAGCCCCTTTTGTTGGCCACTAGGCTCTCTGTCCCTTTCTCCTCTCTAATTACTTCTGATGCTTTTGGAGCCTGTCACCCTTCGAAAGTGGAGTTGCTGCTTTTCCAGATATTCCCATTTTAGTGACTCTTGCTCTACTGATAATTTTTCCATAATACTTTCACCTTTTTGTCTAATTTTTAAAACTCATCTTTCTGTAGTTGGGGTTTTGTGTTCTCATCCTTGGTCATTTGATCTTCGTAATGGGTTCTTTCTTATTGATAATCAGTTCAAGGTGGTTCATCTGCGGGTGTTGATATTATAGGCAGATCAGCTGTTCTTCTTTTTTCTTCCATGAAAATTCTGTATTTGGTGATTTTTATCTGTCAGGGTTTAATGTTGCATTTAAAAAGTACTTCTCTGCATTGTAAACTCCATATATTATACCCTTTTTTTTCATCTAACCTATATTTTATGAGGCTTTATACTAGTGAAACCTGGTAGTTAACTAAACTTAATGGCTCAGCTTGATTCCACTCTCCCTAAGGCAGTTTGAAAAATTCCCACTTGACACTGGTACATCATTCTGGTTCCATTAAATCTGAAGCTTCAGTTAGGAAATCCTTTGAGGAATACATATTCCCAGGCCAGTTTCATCAGATATAGAAATACCTTTATATTTTCTTTGCAATGATTCTCTATTATAAGAGGGAAAACAAGTATTGAGTTAATATTTCTCATTTAAACTAAATTGGGCCCGCTACAAAATTTTAAAATAGATAGAGGGTGCCAAAAAATGTATACACATTTTAAGAAAGGGAAAAACTGTATTAAAACAATAATAGTCAAATCCCACTTTACTTCTACAATTATAAGTAATACAATACACAAGATAACAAATATATATATTATTACAATTTTAATAGCTTTTTCCCTTTCTTAAATGTGTATACATTTTTGGCACCCTCTGTATATACTACATATATACTTCAATGTCTTCTCAGATGCGCTGCTCACTTCAGCTTTTATATAAATTCCCCCTCAACCAACTCATTTATGTTGATTAAACTCATCCTTCATTCTGACTCTCCTGAACATTTTATCACAGACCCCCCAATCAAATCTGCCTTCTAGATGTGAAACACATTCACCTGACATGCAACCTCCCTGACACCCCATCCCACCTAAGTTTATCATGTCACTCTATTATTCTCTTCTCGTCCTTCTTGAGTCATTAAAGTGACTCAAAATGAATCCTCAATTTCATGATAATAGCCATTAATGTCTGGGAAGGGGACCCTTGTCAGGTGACTTAATTATACTTTAAAGAGGCTTTTAATGTCTAAACTTGAAATATGATAAAAATGGTTAGAATGTCAAGTTCCATGGCAGATGATCGAGGGAAATATACATGAGTCATAAGGGCAGGAGAGGGGTTCATGTCACCTTCTAATCCCACCAGATACAAAGCTCTTTGCCCTGAGCCTGGGCATGGTGGTCCTGCTCACTGCAGACTGCCCACAGGTATCGAAACTGACTCTTGACCTAATCAACCTTCTTAACTTTAGCAGTATAGTAATTTGAGTTATTAGCTGAGTCTCTGAAAGCAGAAAGACAATGCTCTCTGTAGGAGAATTCCAATCACCCAGGCATTCAGCGGAGCATTTTTAAAAAATAAATTGAATAAAAGATTTAAATTTTCCATATAGTTTAAGAAGTTTAAATTTTTTAATTCAAGCTAATTTATAGAGCGCTGGCACTTAAGGAAATGGAAAGATGCAAAGAGACCTTTGTCAATTGATCAGTGGATAAGAGCGAAAAATGCGGATAGATCAGCTAGAATTACCTAAAACCAGGAGGCAAGCAAAGCCTGTGGATATCCAACCCTGCCTTTGGAACAGAGATAAATGGGAGCAGAGATTGGAAAGTTCCTTCTCACCCTTCTGCCCACAGTGAAAGGAGACTCATCACATGTGAGGTACCTATCTCTAATCACATGTAAAACTGCACAACTTGCAGGGTTACTTTGATGTGAACAAGGTTAATGTGCTACTCAAGATTAATTGTGGCTTCACTAAGAAATTTATTGAGGATGAGGGAATTTGAAAGTGAAGGGAGGAGCAGAAACCTTGTTGGAGATTCATTGTGAGGAGGTGATGGATGAAAGCCTTCAGAAACCAATAATAGGATTTTGAAGATTCACATAAGCAGCATTGAAGAGAGCTCTGTGCTTACCTTAGACACACTGGGCTTGGTAGATGGTGGACTGATGTGATTACAGCTGTGAGGGAAAGGCCCAGCTACCCATCTCAAGGTGAACCTCACAAACTGTGCTTTGGTGAGGTGACAGTGGGTCCTGGTTTCGTCTTCTGCAGGGCATTTTTATAGACAAGTTTACGTGGATCATTAAACAAACAAACAAAAACAAAAAAGACAAAGAAAACAAAATAACCACCAGATGGGCTGATGGTGGTTATGAGCCTATGGATTTATAGGCTGCCCACTGGCTGCTCAAGGTTAGACTGTTTGCCTAATGTTCTCAAACCTCTGTTTTTCTTAATAAAAACAACAGGAAAAATAATGATTGTGATAACATATTTTAGCTGTGAGTATTAAATGAGGTTATTGATTTTAAATGATCAGCTGAGTCATTTAACATCCAAGAAAATGAGCTATTATCAGAATCAGGTTCAGTGTTGTTGTCACCAACAGTCGTAGTAACTGTGGTGGGTGAAACCACCATCATGCACAATACGGAAAATGTAGGGACAAACATTGTCCAAGAAACTCATCCCCACCAAGATGCATTCTATTATATAATCAAAATATCAGTAATTCTTTTTTCTCCTCTATAAATTAGAATAGTCAAATAATCACCCTTCTCTTTTCTTTATTATGGCTTATCAGTCACATAAAAAACATTTGTTATAACAATGTGATTTCTTGTAGAACATGTCACTGAGAGAATCAGACGAGTGCCATCCGGTCTGGTTCAGATTGCATCAGACCAGCGGTTTGACCATTGTGTCATCCATAGGGGTGATCATAGGGGTTCAGCCATTGTGTCAGCCATTTTGTTCAAAACTGATAAGTCACCGTGAGTCGCCGGTTTCCACATTGAGTCATCGGCTTCCAATCAGAAACTGCCTTCTGGATTGGGCCATATGGCAGGACCAGTGGCAGCCAATCCAGAAGCAGTCCCTTTGTTTAAATTATATACACCCGTTTTGCTGTGCTACACTATAAAATACCCCTGTTACAGAGCTCGGGCCTACTGGCTTGGATCCGTTGGTTGTAGCGGAGTCCCCGGGAGCCCAAGCTCGAACTTGCAATAAAATGGCTCTTTTGCTTTTGCATCAGGATCGGCTCCCTGGTGGTCTTGGGGGACTTCGTGATCTGGGCATAACATCTGGGGGCTCATCCGGGATACCCCAAGACCCCTGAAACCCCTGACCCAAAGAGAAAATAAGTGGTAAGTGTTTGTCTTGTCTATTGTATTCACTTTTGGGAGTGAAGGGCGGTGAATGGTGTGGTTGGCATAAAGTCAAGGTGGACACTCTGGAGGCTGCCGGCCAGAAGAACCATGGAGACTTCCTGGCCTCTTCTGATGTGCGAAACTCAGTGTATGTTGTAGAGATTACCCCACAAGACTGGGATGTGGAATACCCAGGGCATGGTGTGGAAGAAGTGGTTCTTGTGCCCGGGCAGTTTAGTGGGTCGCTCCCACAGCATGGTCAGAGACCGTTGGATTACTTTTGGTTTTGTTTCCATGGACCATTTGTCTTATTTGTCCTTTTGTGTGCTATGTGTTTTATTGGTGTCTTTGTGTGGTTGTATTTGGCCCTGATGGGGCAACTCTGACTTTGATTGTAACATAGGACAGACTCAAACAACCCCTCTTTCCCTTTTCCTTGACCATTTCTCAGATTTCAAGTACAGAGTGCAGGACTTAAGACTTATGGTGAAGAGGGCTAAACTTATACTTTTTGCAGCAATGAGTGGCCACCTTTCAACGTCAGCTGGCCTCCTGAGGGTACTTTTCACCTTCCCATTATTTTCCAGGTTAAGGACATTGTCTACCGTTCACGGACCAGTCACCTCAACCAGGTTCCATACATCACCACCTGGATGGATCTGGTGGAGGATCCCCCTCTTTGGCTGAAGGCTATTTTGCCTCCAGCAAACACTGTTTGCAACAGTGCAGCGGTTCTTGCAGTGTGTGAGAAGCCCCTGCCTGAGAAATCCACCAAACTTACCAAACCCAAACCCCAAATCCACCAAACTTACCAAAGCCAAACCCACTTTACCCTGTGTTCCAGGACAGTACGAACCAGAATTTCTTTTGTCCTCCTTTGTATGGTCCTCCTGCCCCTCCACAGGTTGCCTCTCCACCTCCTGGAGAGGTAGCAGCCAGGGAGCCTGCTGCTGAAGCCAAGACTACAGCCAGGCCTGGCACTGGGAGTCTGCCGTACACAAGGCAGAGGGCCCAGCAAGAGGAGAATGCTGACTGACTGTCCTTCCTGTGAGGGCCACAAACCCCTCAGATGCGCTTGGGGCACAAGATCTTTGCTATTGGCCCTTTGCCACAAGTGATTTGTATAACTTGAAAGTGCAGAACCCTACTTTTTCTGAAAAAAAGTATCTTAGTTAATCTCTTAGATTCTGTTCTTTTCACTTATCAACCTACCTGGGATGATTGTCAGCAGCTTTTACAGGTACTCTTCACTATGGAAGAGAGGGAGAGAATTCTGTCAGAGACCTGAAAATTGGTCGTGGCTGTGACTACTAACCCTGCTGAGATTAATGCTGTCTTCCCCCTTACCTACCCTGATTGGGGCTTTCATACAGGGGATGGTGAGACGAGTCTCCAAGTCTACCACCAGACTCTAATAAGGTGTCTTCAGAAAGCAGCCCATAAGCCAACCAATTTGGCTAAGATAGGGAACGTGCAGCAGGAAAAGAATGAATCTCCCGCTGCCTTCCTAGAAAGGATCATGGAAGCATTCTGTACTTATACTCCCGTGAATCCTGAGGAAGACAGTAGCAAGGCTGCGGTTAGCATGGCTTTTGTTAACCAATCTGCCCCTGATATATGAAAGAAACTTCAGAAAGTAGATAGGTTGGCTGAGAAAACCTTACAGGATTTGCTTGCAGTGGCCAAGAAGGTTTATAATATCAGAGAGACACCAGCAGAAAAGCAGACCCATGCTCAGACCAAACAAACTCAAGATCTGGCTGGCCACCACAGCTGCCGAGCCAAAAGGTCGGCAGGCTCAACTGAAGCCATTAACCACTGAAGATGAGGAGAAACCCTGGAAGGGGGGACACCAAAGCTTACAGAGGGACCAGTGAGCCTACTACAAGGAGATAGGGCAGATAGGGCCAGAGAATTTCCCAAGCAGAGAGCCAACAAGCCTACCCCTCTGTGGCAAAACCCACATTTTGGAAATGGGGGAATTAAGTGATTAGAGAGGTCAGGGTTCAGCACCCCTCCCTGAACCCAGGGTAACCCTCCAAGTGGAGGGGACACTGATTGATTTCCTTGTGGACACTGGCACCCAGCATTCAGTGCTTTTAAGAGATCAAGGTAAACTAGGTACAAGAAAATCTTGGATCCAAGAGGCAACTGGGATGAAGCAATACTCATGGACTACCCGAAGAACTGTAGACCTGGGCACAGGCCAGGTATCCCATGCATTTATGGTTATCCCAGACTGCCCATACCCCTTACTTGGGAGAGATTTATTAACCAAAATCAGGGCTCAGATATCTTTCAAGCAGGATGGCCCCCAGGTTACAGATGGGCAAGTGTGGCTAATACAAGTTCTGACTGTTCAGTTAGAAGATGAGTACGCGCTCCACCAAACACCACATGGGGCCCAAGCTGACATAAATGACTGACTCCACTCTTACCCATTAGCATGCGCAGAGACAGGAGGAATAGAATTAGCCCTTCATTGGCCTCCTGTCTTAGTGGAACTTAAGCCTGGAGCAGAACCTATAAAAGTGAAGCAATACCTCATGGCCGCCTATGTGAAGAGGGGCATAATCCTGCACAATAGACGCCTCCTTCAGGCGGGTATTTTGATCCCCTGTCAGTTGGCTTGGAATACCCCCCTGTTGCCTGTTAAGAAACCCCTTACAAATGACTATCACCCAGTACAAGATTTACGGGAAGTAAATAAGTGGGTAATGGACATCCACCCTACAGTGCCTAACCCATACACTTTTCAGTGCCTTGTCACTGACTCAAAAGTGGTACACAGTACTAGATCTAAAAGATGCCTTCTTCAGTTTATCTCTTACCCCACAAAGTCAGGCTATATTTGCTTTTGAGTGGAGCGACCCAGAGGAAGGCTTCAGTGGACAACTGACATAGACCTGCCTACCGCAAGGCTTTAAGAATTCCCCAACCATCTTTGATGAGGCTCTACATGCAGACTTAGGTGAGTTCCATAAATCTCACCCCTGATTGACCTTCTCCAGTACGTAGATGATATATTAATAGCAGCTGCCATAGAACAAGATTGCCTGCAAGGAACATGAGATCTACTTGCTACCCTGGGAGACATGGGATACTGCTCATCAGTGAAAAAAGCCCAAAACTATGAATTATTTAAGGTATGTGCTTAAAGATGGTCAGAGATGTCTGAGTGAGGCCAGATAGTGCACTGTACTTGGAATTCCTCTTCCCACTACTCCTAGGCAAGTGTGGGAATTTCTGGGGACAGTTGGATTCTGTAGACTATGGGTGCCAAGATTTGCTGAAATGGCTAAGCCCCTTTATGAGGCCACCAAAGAGGGATAGCCTTTCCAATGGACAGCAGAAAGAGATCAGGCATTTAAAAACCTTAAGACTGCCTTGTTAACCTCCCCTGTGCTAAGCCTCTCGGTATCACCAAACCTTTCCATCTACATGTGGATGAGCATAAAGAAGTGGCAAAGTGGGTATTAACCCAGACTCTGGGACCTTGGACCCGTCCAGTAGCTTACTTGTCCAAAAGACTCGATCCAGTAGCCTCGGGATGCCCCCCTTGACTACATATTATAGCAACCACTGCCCTCCTAGTGAAAGATGCCAATAAACTCACCTTGGAGCAGGAACTGTTAATAACAACCCCTCACACCATTGAGAGAGTTTTGAAGCAGCCCCCAGATCAGTGGATGAGCAATGCGTGACTGACTCATTACCAAGGTCTTCTTCTGAATCCACCAAGAATTCAGTTCTTATCTAGTACAGCCCTGAATCCTGCCACTCTTCTGCCCAACCCAGATGCAGAGGTGCCGCTACATCATTGCCATGATATACTGGTGCAAGTCCACAGCCTCTGCCAAGATTTGACTGATCAGCCGCTGCCTGATGCTGAGGAAACCTGGTTCACAGATGGCAGCAGCTTCGTGAAAGATGGACATAGGTATGCAGGGGCTGTGGTGGTTTCAGAAACTGAAATGTTTTGGGCTGAGCCCCTTCCGAGCGGAACTGTTGCCCAACGAGCAGAACTTATAGCACTTACCAAGGCCTTGGTACTGGGAGAAGGGAAGAAGGTCAACATCTATACAGACAGCCATTATGCATTTGCCATGACCCATATCCATAGGGCCATTTACCAAGAGAGGGGATTGCTGACGGCACAGGGAAAAACGATAAATAATAAGCAAGAAATACTGGACCTCCTGACATCCATCTGGTTGCCAATAAAGCTAGCCATCATTCACTGTCTGGGCCACCAGAAAGGAAATTCCCCAGTGGCCAGGGGGAATCGCCGAGACGATGAAGCAGCCAAGCATATGGCCCTTAGTATGGCCCAGGAGCTAGCTCTCCACTTGCCAGATCCAGGAGCGCCAATGTTACCTGAAAAAAACAAATATTCCCCTGAGGACCTGGCTTGGCTCCACACCATTCCTCAAGCCCATTGTCCAGAGAAATATAACAGCTGGTGGTGCACTGCAGATGGCAGAACTATCCTCCCGGCACAGTTAGGAATGGAAATGCTCCAATGCATGCACCAGGCCATCCAGATGGGCAACAGAAATTAAAAGATCTAGTTCGCCATGCAAAAATTAAAATAGAGTGCCTGGACACTAAAGTAGACCAAATCATTGGGGCCTGTAAGGCCAGTCAGCTCACCAATGGCAGGACGGGTCCTGCCGCTCCAGGAACCGGGAGCAGGGAGATAAACCTAGTGTGTATTGGGAAGTAGACTTCTCAGAAGTCAAACCAGGTCGGTATGGACATAAGTATCTCTTAGTTTTCATTGACACCTTTTCTGGGTGGGCCGAGGCATTTCCAACAAAGCACGAAACCGCCCAGATAGTGGCGAAGAAACTGCTGGAAGACATCTTCCCCAGGTATGGATTACCTGCCCTGATTGGTTCAGACAATGGCCCTGCTTTTGTGTCACAAGTAACACAAGGGGTGGCTACGGCTCTGGGAACCACCTGGAAATTACATTGTGCATACAGGCCCCAGAGTTCAGGTCAGGTAGAGAGAATGAATAGAACCTTAAAAGAGACCTTGACTAAATTAACTCTTGAGTCTGGCGGAGACGGGGTGGCTCTCCTTCCTTTTGCCCTGTATCAGGTTAGGAATTCCCCATATAAGCTCGGGCTCACTCCCTATGAGATACTTTATGGAAGACCACCTCCCATCATTCCCAACACTTGCATAGATTTAGTAACTGAGGCAGAGGATGAAAATTTCCTCCTCTCCCTTCGGTGTTATCAGCAGGTACAGAAAGAGTGTTGGTGCCCCCTGTGGGCTACTTATGAGGCTGGTCCTGTATCTGAGCCCCACAAGTTCTGGCCTGGTGATTAGGTCTACATAAAGAGGCATCACCAAGAGACTTTGGAACCCCGGTGGAAGGGCCCATATGTTGTGATCCTGGAGACACCACCGCTCTCAAAGTAGACGGCATCGCGTCTTGGGTACACCGCACCCACCTTAAACTCGCAGACCCCTTCGCCATTCAAGAAGACTTCATTCCACAATGGAAAATCCAGTGGGCCTAAGGCAAACTGTAGCATTCCCCACCTAGTCGCTGCTGATATTGCTTGTATGTACCCCTTTGTGTGCCTTTCCGTACTTTAGTCCTTATCAGCCATATAATGTCACCTGGTAAGTCTATGGGGGACCCATCCGTGGGTACAGAAACACCCTCATCCAGTTGGCAGATTGGACACTGTTAAATTCAACCTGGGGTATACATCCCCAAAACACTTGGTATCCATATTTGTACATGGACCTAGATCAGATATTAGGTCTGAGTCACAGTATTTGGAGTCCCTGACATAGCTTGTACTGTGTATGTCCAGGCCACAGAGTGGACAAATGTGGAGGAAAGGAGCATTTTTTCTGTAAACATTGGGACTGTGTTTCCACGGGTCAAATCTGGTGGATGCCACCAAATGCCCCAGACTTAATTGAGATGAAGAGAAGTCCTGGTCCCTGGTCAAATGTAAAAGGCAGGGATGATTGTCATCAAACGGGAGTTCTAGGGGAACATAGATTATGTGACCCAGTGCGCATACAGTTCACTATTTCAGGGAAAAGTCGCTACACCACTTGGGAATTTGGGAAAATTTGGGGCTTTGCCTATATAGTCCCATCCAGTGGGTACCACAGGCCTTTCACACCTTGAATGAAAAAGGTGGACTTATTAAAATCAAGGTAGACTATAACCCTGATCCGGACAAGCCCACGTGAGTGGAGCCCAACAATATCTTTTTCTTCCGGTCGGCCCCCAAGTACTTCCAAAGTATACAACCCAATCTCCAGTAGCCTCCTGATCGCCTAATTCCAGTAAGATTCAGTTCGGGTATCTGGACCCCACTTGGGAGCTGCTCATGAGCACGTATCAAGTGTTAAGTTTGACCAGGCCAGATCTGACAACAGCCTGTTGGCTCTGTCTTAGGGTAAAACCCCCTTTTTATGAAGCTGTTGCCATTCTCGGGCACTATTCAACTGGTGAAGCATCAGCCTGCCGGTGGCATCAGAGCCGCCCTAAACTCACTGTCCAAACAGTAGTAGGTAAGGGAATGTGTATCAGGACAGTACCTGAGTCTCACCAGCACCTATCTAATGTCACAGTTCCATGGAATGAAACCAGGTATTTGATACCTTCAAGCAATGCTTGGTGGGCCTGTTCGACAGGTCATACATGCGGATCAGAATAATGATTACTGTGATATTGGATCAGAATATTCTGATATTGGATCAGAATAATGATTACTTGGATCAGAATAATGATTACTGTGTCCTGGTGCAGTTGATACCAAAAATAATCTATCATGAAGAGAGTACTATACTTCAGAGATTTTCGGGCACCTTGAGCCCAGCCCCATGTAGAAAGTGGGAGGTAATTATGGCTCTCACTATTGCAACCTTGTTAGGACTAGGAATAGCTGGGGCTTGGACTGGAGTATCTGCCTTAGTCCTCCAAGATAAGAACTATGGTGCCCTCCAAGATGCAATTGATCTGAATATTCAGCAATTAGAAAAATCTATTTCTCTCCTCCAAGAATCCTTAACTGCCCTTTCCAAGGTAGTCTTACAGAATAGGAGGGATCTGGACTTATTTGTTCCTTCAGCAAGGAGGGCTGTCTGCTGCCCTGGGAGAGGAAAGTTGTTTCTACACTGATCATTCAGGTGTAGTAAAAGAATCAATGGCTGTCGTCCGAGAAAGCCTGCACCAGCACAAAATAGACAAAGAAAATGGTCAGAGCTGGTATGAGTCCCTGTTCAATTGGTCCCCCTGGTTAACAAAGCTAATATCAGCATTGGCTGGACCTTTGGCAATATTACTGTTACTCCTAACCATAGGCCCTGTATCATCAACAGGCTCATTACATTTGTGAGAGAATGTGTAGGTGCTGTACAACTGTTAGTTCTCAAAGGCCAATAGCTCTTAGCAGAACAAGAAATGATAGAGACGCAGATGTTGGGGTAGAGCCCATGATTGGGCCCTTCAATTCACAAGTCGAGGGGGTAATGAGAGAACCAGACCAATGCCATCTTAAGGGGTTCAGCCATTGTGTCAGCCATTTTGTTCAAAACTGATGAGTCACCGTGAGTCGCCGGTTTCCACATTGAGTCATTGGCTGCCAATCAGAAACCGCCTTCTGGATTGGGCTGTATGGCAGGACCAGTGGCAGCCAATTCAGAAGCATTCCCTTTGTTTAAATTGTATCTGCCTGCTTTGCTGTGCTACATTATAAAATACCCCTGTTACAGAGCTCAGGGCTCCTGGCTTGGATCCATTGGTTGTAGCAGAGTCCCCAGAAGCCCAAGCTCGAGCTTGCAAAAAAAACGGCTCTTTTGCTTTTGCATCAGAATCTTTGGGGACTTCGTGATCTGTGCATAACATCACCAATTAATTAGATCGTGCTTATCTGACTATTGGAATTTAGTGCTGTCTTAGATGAGATTGAGTAAGCAACCTGGATTCAATCAGCTGTATTAACAGTATGTTTCTAAAAGGGGCAGTTTTCTGGGGAGATTTCCATAGATGGCTGATACTTCAGCAGGCAGTATGTTTTATTTTTTATTTTTTGTATTTTTTTTAAGTTAATTGTGTTCATAGATTGTTCAATTACATATGGTTTTTGAATTCTGAAATTCTCCATGCATTGACTAAGTTATCTATGTATTCCTTTATTTCTCAGAAGTAAGAATTAAATTTTAAAATGAAAGTTTTCATCATATCTCAAAGTAGAGAATTGTGATCACATGAAGTTTATGAAAGAAGACCTTCTTGTTTTTACTTCTATGTAGAAAGCTAACTTTATGATAGTTTTCTATTCAGATGGCTTACTCAGGCTTTCTTAGCCTTATTTGCTAGTTCCTTCTTTTCTTCTCATTTTACACTACTCCTTTGTTGATTTTGTCATGTTGCAAATGAATATCTGAAGGCTACTCTGTTGCTACTCCCACACCCATGATCCATGGCCAGTTGGAAATTCCTAAACTTCCTGCCTCAAAGGCAACCTACTCATTTACATACATAACAATTACTGAAAGCCTATAATGTCCCAGGCTATGTTCTAAGCTGCAAAGATAAAATAAGTCTTACAGTTTATTGGACAAAAGGTTATTAATCAAATAACAATACACTGAAACAAAATTTCAATCTGTAATAGTCGATCCATATGTATACAGGGAAAGCAGAGGTTACTACAAAATATTTTAAAAGGGATTCTAAGACAAATTCAGAAAATGCTGCCCCTCTTCTTCCATGGCTCCAGATCTCAGCAAATGGCATCACTGCCTCCTTGGTTGCACAAACCAAAAATCTAGACATCTCTCAATCTTTCCTTTCCCCATCCTCATATGTAGTACATGAGCAAATTCATTTAAAGATAGAGCATACACTTTTTTTTCAAATTGATCCATTTCTCTCTATCTCCTAGTTCAAGACCAAGAACATCTCTCCTAATTGGTGTTCCTGCACCAAACCTTGGCCCCTCAAATCTAGGCTCTATACAGCAATCAGAGTAACACTTTTAAAAATATTTATCTAGTCATGCCTCACCTGCCAGAAAAAAAACAGAAACAAAAGCCTTTTTTCTTTTCTGTTGCTCCTAGGATAAAGATTTGATCCTGACCATGACTGCAGGGTGAGTGTTATCTGGCCCCGCTTTCCTCACCAGCTCCCCACTTCCCTTCTCTGGCCACTGTTCCCCTTGACTGTGAAGCCCCTTAGTCAGTTCCTCCCATGAACCAAAGTCCTTCCCTCATCCTGACATCACCCTGTAATGTTCCTCCTGCTGGAAACATATTTGCCTTACTCCCAGCAGCACCATCACCAGGAAAATTTGTCCTTCAACCTTTGGGTTTTAATTTAAAGTCACTTGTTCAGAATATCCCTGCGTGGCTTTCACGCTGACCACACCCATGGTAGGTTAATGTCTGTGTGTGCATTAATTATGCACCAAACTTTTACTTCAAAAACACTTACTACAATTATAAGTCATGTAAAGCATGATTCTTTAAGATACTTTTCCTCCATTTGACGCTAAGTTCCTTGAGAACAAGGACCATGTGTGTCTTGTTTATTATTATTACTTATAGAAGCTGGAAGAGTAATTAGTAGCTTAAATAAATAGGAGAGTTTGGTCCCCACCCCCATAGAATAAAAAGTCCAGGTGTATAGAGTCATTTGTATTGTCCCAGAAGCTCAGTGAAGTTGAGGTGATCTCTCTGGTCACAAAATAGCTTTTGCAATCCCAGCCTTTATACAAGGCATGAAGAAGGGTGAAGAAATAAAGATGGATAGCTACAACCATCTCCTTCAATCAGGAAAGCAAAGCCTTAGCAAATATCTTCTGAATAGACATCTAAATAGGTCCTCATGACAGAACAGGGTCCATAATGCCACTTGTGGTTACAAATCATACTGAGAATTGATTTGGACCAGCCATAATCTATTGCCAGGGTTGCCTACATTGTCAGCTACAACAAGTAAAGAAAAAAAAAGCTTCTGGTTAATATGTAAGAAGGTGGATATTTAGTAGAAAACATTGCAAATTATTTTAAGTTGGCTTAGTGAAAAACATTAAGATGAAGTTCAATTATACTTCATTTTAGAGAAGGATAGTGATTTACCAAAATATACAAAAATGTTCATGTGTTTATGCAACTTCCAAACAATGACTTCAAAAGAATTTTAAGAAAATTAAAAAAAAAAAAAAAATTTAAGAAATGAACCTGGCTAGGCACAGTGGCTCACATCTGCTATCCTAACACTGTGGAAGGCTGAGGTACGTGGATCCCTTGAACTCATGAGTATGAGACCAGCCTGAGCCAGAGTGAGACCCTCTCTCTACAAAGAGCTAGGCATCATGGTGAGCACCTGTAGTCCCAGCTACTTGGGAAGCTGAGGCAAGAGAATCACTTGAGCCCAAGAGTTTGAGGTTGCTGTGAGGTGTGATGCCACAGCATGATACTGAAGGCAACAAAGTGAGACTCTGTCCCAAAAAAAAAAAAAAAAGAACCTACAAACATAACAAGTATTATATATATAGATATTCTATCTTTCAAGGTCATTATTTTGAAAAATAATATTTCATTTAGATGCATAAGTTCTTGTGTTACACCATTTATTCCACATACTTCATCAATAATCCTTAGTTTCTTACACTGTTAAACCAAGAATTGTACCTAATAGAAAATAAATCAGGAACAAAAAAAAATTGTTTAAAATCATTCAATTTTAAAAATAAGAATTTTAAAATACATCAAACTATTGTTCATTCTGGCAACAGGTGTAAAAAGGCTTAAAATGGGACACACATTATTGGTTCTGCTATTAAATTTAGAGATTTTTTTCTATTAGAAAATAATACAAAAGTATTATAAACTGTTATTTAAATAACATTAAAAATTTTTATAAAATGGTTATTTAAGTAACATTTTAAAATTTTAATGTGTTTAACTGTCTAATAACAATGTGTATGGAATACATATTCACATAATGGAATATCATTTTGTCATTAAAATTATTCATTAGGTTGTTTCAAAAGTTTTGTCCGTTTTAATGTCATGTGTTTTTGTAGCTCCATATCTCAATAAATATTTATTCTACTGTGTCGTGCTATATACTACTTGATGGAGAATTTTGTGCTCTATACATTGATGCTGTTCATTTTTTTCTACTTTTAATTTTTTTTATTCTTTTCACCCTATTACTATATGATGTCATTAAGCGATTTTCGGCCAGTTTTTCTCTACGAATTCAAATTGAACCAAAGCACTGCCAAAATAGCCTGAAAAATTAACCAGGCATTTGGCAATGATAGTGTTAATGAACGCACCATTCAACGTTGGTTTGCAAAATTTCATTCCAAAAATTTTAGCCTCGAAGATGAGCCCCGAAGAGGTCGATCTAGAGTAATCCAGGACGAGGACCCTGGTGGAGACTGACCCATCACAAACAGTGCGTGGGATGACGGAAGAACTGGGTGTCAGCTCCTATGCAGTTTTTGATGGTTTAAAATGTATTGGAAAGGTCAAAAAGCTCGAAAAGTAGGTGCCCCACGATTTAAACGATCGGCAGAAATTGTCACATTTCGAGGTTTGTTCTTCATTGCTTTAGCACAACCAAAATGATTCTTTTTTGGATCAGATCATCACGTGTGATGAAAAGTGAATTCTCTATGACAATAGGAAACGTTCAGGACAGTGGTTGGACACCGATGAGCCACCCAGGCACTACCCAAAGGCAAAACCCCACCAAAAAAAGATCATGGTTACTGTATGGTGGTCAGCGGCTGGTGTGATTCACTATAACTTTCTGCAACCAGGCCAAACCACCATAGCAGAGTCCTATTGTGAGGAAATTGATGAAATGTACCAAAAATTGCGTCAGCAGCAGCCATCACTGGTCAACAGAAGAGGTCGGATCCTGCTCCACGACAATGCCCGGCCACACATCTCACAAATCACCATCCGAAAATTAAAGGAATTGAGCTTCGAAGTTCTGCCCCACCCACCATACTCCCCAGACTTTTCGCCAACCGACTACCATCTTTTTAAGCACTTCGATAACTTTCTCACCGGTAGAACCTTTGCCAATCAGGACTTGGCAAAAACGGCCTTCGTTGACTTCATTGAATCCCGAGCACCCAATTTTTATGCCGACAGAATTAATTGACTTATGTTATGTTGGCAAAAGTGCACTGATTCAAATGGCACTTATTTCGATTAAATTGAATAAATATTCACTGAGATATTACAGTTTAAAGTAGACTCATAAAAACAGACAAAACTTTTGAAATGAC
>CAUYPK010004671.1:0-17489 GCA_963574355.1 Loris lydekkerianus
CTCTATTTCCTTTACAGTTGTGCCAAAAAAGTTGAAATATTTGGGAATTTACCTAATAAAGAATGTGAAAGATCTCTATAAAGAGAATTATGAAACTCAGAAAAGAAATAGCTGAAGATTTTAACAAATGGAAAAACATACCATGCTCATGGCTAGGAAGAATCAACATTGTTAAAAGTTCCATATTACCCAAAGCAATTTAAAAATTTAATGCAATCTCTACCAAAGCACCACCATCATACTTTAAAGATCTGGAAAAAATAGTCCTTCATTTTGTTATGGAATCAGATAAAACCTCAAATAGCCAAGACATTACTCAGAAATAAAAACAATTGAGATGAAATCACGCTACCAAACTTCAAACTATACTATAAATCTATAATGATCAAAACAGCATGGTATTAGCACAAAAATAGAGAGGTAGATTTATGGAAAAGAATTGAGAACCAAGATATGAATCCAGACACTTATTATTATTTGATCTTTGATAAGCCCATCAAAAATATAAATTGAGGGAAAGATTCCCTATTTAACAAATGGTGCTGGGAGAATTGGCTGGCGACTTGTAGAAAACTGAAACTGGAACCACACTTTTCACCATTAACAAAAATAGACTCTCACTGGATAAAAGATTTAAACTTAAGACATGAAACTATAAATATGCTTGGAGAGAGTGCAGGAGAAACACTTGAAAAAAATTGGCCTAGGAAAATACTTTATGAGGAGCACCCCCAGGGCAATTGAAGCAACACCAAAAATACACTACTGGGACCTGATCAAACTAAAAAGCTTCTGCACAGCCAAGAACACAGTAAGTAAAGCAAGCAAACAGCCCTCCGAATGGGAGAGGATATTTGCAGGGTATCACCTAATTCCCATAAGAGTGGCTCACATAACAAAATCCTAAAATAATGTTGGCATGGATATGGAGAAAAGGGAACACTTCTGCACTGCTGGTGGGAGTACATGCTAATATGTCCCTTTTGGCAAGAAGTATAGAGAATACTCAGGGATCTAAAAGTAGACCTGCCATTTGATCCTGCAATTCCTCTACTACGTGTATATATAAAAGACAAAAAATCACTTTATAACAAAGATATTTGCACCAGATTGTTCATTGCAGCTCAATTCATAATAGCCAAGTCATGGAAGAAGCCCAAATGCCCAGTGCCTTACAACTATTCCAAGACTGTAAATTTCATGTTTCCTTTCCTGTACTCTGGACCCTCAAAATGAAGGAAGTAACGGTTTTAAAAATCACCACACATGCACATAGCCCATTTTACTTTACATATCACCAAATGTGCATTTTGATTAACATCTGAAACTGAGATGTAAGTATTATCAATATCTCCAACATAAAGAACAAATAGATTATGTAGCTTAACCAAGGTCACAATTTAGAATAAAAACCAAAAGCATACTTGAATATATTTTTCTAACTACTACTTAAAATTTTTCTCCACTTCTCTATGGCATTACCGCCAATATTAACATTCCGCTGTTTTCTCTGTTCCAAAGCAAAATCCTTTGGCTGATGTGTGGAAGTAATCTGATTAATATACGTAGGGTCTCCCCAAAAGGACTGGTTATTACCCTTCTTAATTGATAGTCTACCCTGGGTTTGGAGTTTAGTTTGGGGCTTCTTGTTAACTATAAATTTGAAGAAAGTGATGACTTTGGTCAGGACTCTGGAGGATCATCTAAGGGTATAATGGAAACATCACAGGTATTTCATTGAATGGCATTTGCTTTCAAGTGTTTGAACACATGTAGAAAATTCTGTGCATTTTCGACAGTTCTAGAAGCTAAGTCAGGACCACAAATACATGTTAGAGAGAAACTAATGTCAGCCCCTTCTACCTCATCTCGATTAAGTTTAATATTTTAGTGTGTCTTGACTCCTTTGAAGGAATAAAGGAATTAATGAGGAAGATCTTTCAAAGTCACAACTTTCAAAACTACAAAATAAAGCTATTTTATAGGCACAACACTAAATATCTTCTTCAAAAACCGTTATATTTATTAGTTTTCATGATCTATGTATTTGTATGATCCTGTCTTTTATTTTTTCCTTTTAAAAACATTTTTATTTAATAGACAAATATAAATGGCCTACACTCACAGTGTACATCATGGTGTTTTGAAATATGTACACATTGTGAATGGTAAATCAAGCTAATTAACATATGCGTCACTTCACATATTAATCATTTTTTCTTCTTGATGACAATACTTAAACTTCACTCCATGCAATTTTCAAGAATCCAATACACTGTTATTAATATAGTCAGCATGCTGTACAATAGATCCTTGCGTTTATTGCTCCTGACTAAAATTTTTTATCCCTTAGCTACAGTCTTCTCTGCACGTTTCCTATCTTAAACCCCACTGTATTGCCACTTGATCTCTGAAATACTATATTTCGGTTAGGAATGCCCTCAGCTGCAACTTAACAGAATGTTTGATTAACAGTGTATGTCGTAGAATTTTAGAGTCCACTTAAAGAGTTAATCTCACACATATAACACAGGGAATTCCATCCCAGTCTTTCAGTGAACTTGTTACCACTGAGAAAAGTTAAGTTATAAAACTCCAATAAAAATGATACTGAGGGATTTCCCACAGTTAGCAGAGTGTTTGTTGTCTAATGACCTACTATATCAAAATCATTTCTGATTTGCTGTCTGATGACCAACTATATCAAAATCATTTCTGGTTGATGCACAATACAAACAGTCCCTGTGCATCTACCAAAACAAACCTAGTAAATGTATGGCCTTTTCACCCATTCATTCTCTCCTCATTTCTCTTTCTAAACATATATGTGTGAGTTTGGGAACCCTTTTTGAACACCTGTTCTAATACTACACACTGATCTAAGCACTAAGCCAAAAAACAGTTAGGATACTTCACATGCCAAAGAAATTCATGGCCAAATGGGGAGAAATAGTAGGAGACATAGACAGCTGCATACTTGAATTTAGTATGGTCTGTCACAGCAAATATTTGCTCTTTAACATGGTAGGATACTTAAATAGAGAGTCTCTGAAATAAGGGTACTGATCATCACAGTAAAGAATGTTCAAGGAAGGCTCCTTTGCGCTGGATCTTCTGTTTGTCACTCCATGTGCAATCTTTCACCTTTTCCCATCCACATTTGCATATGGGAACTGACCACTATGACCACTGTTGTCAACTTAAATCAGGCTCCTTTGCTTCAGACAGCCAGTTGGGTTCAATCACTGGGGGGTAACAGCAGAAGAACAGAGAGGGGAAAGGATGAGTACAGGGTGGTCGCCCTCAAGCTGTGCTCACCTTGCTGAAGTTTGTCAGTTACTGATTCTCCTGCTTAAAGCCCTTCTTTCTCCAGATAGTCAGCGCCCAAAGCTGCATGTACTACTGAATTCTGATAATGTTATCTCACTTGCTCTTTCAGAGTTAAGTAATAGAAATGGGCTTTTCCATCTGTTGTTCCCATATTCACTTACCTTCCTTATTTTGCTTCTACCTACCCGTGGCTTTATAACTGTCCTATTCATCCATCTCTTCCACTTACTCTTTTAAGGATGTCTTTACTTCCTGAGCATCCACTCCCTGGATTTTGAGAATCATCTAAGCCTAGGAATGGGAATGTATCTGGTAGGTCTTGGAAATTTAAGATAGCTAATCTGAATGGCCTGAGGGAAGAGAGGGGAGAAGGGATTGAAGATGAGGTGAGAGGCACCTGACAAGTATGGTGCCTTTCTTAAGGAGTCTAAATTTTATTCTAAAAGTTAAGGAAAGAAGATGCTTGGCTTTAAGGGTTAATGCAATCATATTTAGGATAAGTAAACAAGCCCTGGAATTAGATTGCCAGGTTTACATCTTGGTTCTGATAGTCATTTGCTTGGCAAACTTGGTCAACTTGTTTAATTCCTATGATGGGTAATTTTATGTATCAATTTGACTAGACTATGAAGTACTTAGAATAAACACTACTTGTGGGTGCGTCTGTGAAGGAGCATTGGGTAGAAGTAGCCTTTGAGATGGTGGGCTCAGCAAAGACAGCCCTCCCAAGTGTGGATGGGCTTCATTTGATTCATTGAGGGCCTGAATGGAATAAAAAGTGGGAGAGGGAGGACTTGTCACCCCTTCCTGCCTGCCTGCCTGTTGGAGCCGGGGTGTTGGTCCCTGCCACCCATTGGCTGAGATGCACACCATAGGCTCTTCTGGCTTTCAGATCTTCAGACATGGATTGGGGTGACATCACTGATTCCTTCAGCCTGCAGCTTACAGATGACACATCACAGGATTTCTCAGCCTTCATAACCATGTCATGCTCATAATCAACTCTCATTACACACATCCTATTAGTTCTGTTTCTCTGAAGAACCTTGACAATGGCAGCCCATTTGTGCCTCATTTTTCCTATCTGTGAATAGAGATAGTAATAGCACCTGCCTCCTAAAATAGCTGCAAAGATTAAGAGTTAATGCATGAAAGTGCTTAAGAGCATGGTCAACATGTTGTAAGCAAGCCATACGATTAGCTATCATAATTCTGTTATAAAAAATATCACCTGGTTATTCTGCTAGAAACATCAGCAGGGCAAAAGCAATAGCAGAGAAATGGCTGCAAAATCTTTCCACGATACAGGTGAGAGAGGAGACGTAGCTACCAACATGTCCTCAGACGGGCATCTGCGCCCTAGCAATCTTGAGACCTGCACCGGAGTCACACAATAATTCAGTGTCTGTCTCACCTTTCAAGACAAACTTACTCTGATTTACTTTTTCTGGGTATTGAGATGATCCATCATCCACTCGTGAAATTCTTTAAGACTATCGAGAATAATTTTCATTTGTTTTTTCATAAGTTATTTCCTAGCTCCAACAGTGAGAGCCGCCCAGTGGGAGTTGATAAATAATCCCCAAATGCCTACCACTAACTTGATGCCATAGTGGCTGCAATATGTTTCAGAAACATATCAGACATTTAGGTAAATCTTCTTCAAATTAATTTAATTCTATTGATGAATGTCGAGGATAATCTCTTGGAATTGATTTCTATTGATTTGTGTCTAATAGAATCTAATTTAACCCCAGTGATTTTTCTTGAACAGATTAAATTTCACACACTAATTGGATTGAAGGCATTCTCACCGAGGTGGAGAGCATTTGTGGGATGAACCCATTATGAGCGGCTTTAATTTGGGCTCCTGGGGTGATAGCATTTGGAAAATTATTAAAATTCAGCAAATGTGTCGATTATTAGGAACACATTTTAAAGGAAGATAAATTACAGAGGTTTTGTGATTACATTTAACTCCTTGGCTCCATCATCATACATTTTTCAGTACTGGTTTTCAGAGCTGCCCTTCTGGTGGAATTTGACCTCCTTGTAAGGAATTAGAAATGCGAAGTGTCTGGGGAGAAAAAAGAGGAAAGCGGAGAAGAGAGAGGGCTAATATTTAGTAGCACTGGGTGATACTTCTAGACCTTTGTTTTTGAAAATTGATATTCAGAATAAACCTGCATACAGATGCCTGTCTTAAATACAAGGCATGTGACATTTCCTCTTGGCCTTCTATGTCCCTTATTTGAGCCACAACTACAGCAGCCTCTGTTGAAAGGTGCATCCTGCCAGTGCCTGACCTCAGACACCTGCCAGCCTCACTCATCTCCTGGGGCTTCTCATCACATTATTTCAAGCTGGAGCCTTTGGTCCCAGCTGCTTGAGAGGCTGAGGCAAGAGAATTGTCTAAGCCCAGGAGTTGGAGGTTGCTGTGAGCTGTGATACCACAGTACTCTACCGAGGGCAATAAAGTAAGACTTCTCAAAAAAAGAAAGAAAGAAATGTCACAGGGATCCACTGGGGGACTTATCTACATGCAAATGGGGAATGCAAGATAGTTGTCATCCCAAGGAGTAAACTTTGAGTATGAATGAATGGGAACTGTCATGAACTGAGTGTTTGTAGCCCCACAAATGCATATGCGGGAGTTCTAGTCTTCATTTGACAGGTATTTGGAGGTACAACATTTCAAGGTAATTAGGCTGCGATGAGGTCATGAAAGCAAGAGCCTCACAATGAAATCAGAGCCTCCTCTCCTTCTCTCTCTTTTGTTCCTCCCTCTCTCTCCCCTTCCCCTTTTCCCTCTTCCGGCATCTAAGGACACAGTGACAAGGCCACCATCTAAGAGCCAGGAAGAAAATTTGATTTCAAATTTCCCAGCTGCCAGATTTATGAGAAATAAAAAATGTCTATTGTTTGAGCCACCCAGTCTATAGTATTTTGCTATCATAGCCTGTTTTAATTCATTCTTGCTGTTGTGAGACTGGACAATTTATAAGCAATACAAATTTCCTGCTCACAGTCCTGGAGGCCAGAAGTCTGACAAGTCACAGACAGGCTTGGTGTCAGGTGAGATCGTGGTCCTTATAGAGGGCACCTTCTATGTATCCTGACATGGCAGAAAGGACAGTCTTCCTCAAGACTCTTTTGTAATCCCATTCATGAAGGTAGAGCTCACACACCTATCACCTTGAGGGTTGGGGGTTTCAAGGTATGAATTTGGGGTGGAGCTCATACATTCAGACTATAGCACCACCTCAGCAGACTACCAGAGTAATCAATGAAGAAATGTGTCCTTATTTCTTTTCTTGAAGAGAGCTCTTGAGATGCTTTTCTAGTTTCAAGAACTAGTCCCTGGACTCCATAACAAAGCTTGGTGTTGGCTTTTCTGTCCCCCTAGCTTGGTTCCAGTGCTTACCTTGCTTTCTAAAGACAGTATTTATAACTTAAGCCTTTCTTTCAGGCTCTACCTTCTGGGAAGGCAATTCCATCGTCTTTGATTCACAAATAAAGTATTTGAATTTATACAGAGATTATTTAGCTAATATTGCACAATAAAAAGCTAATCAAGGATTTAAACCAAGGTCTACAGGACCACTGTGCCTCCTGGCAGGAGGAGCTAGCCAACCATCAGGCCTCCATGCACATCATAACCATCACATCTTGCCTGATCTCTGATCTGGTCCTGGAGCTCTGCATTGGCCCTGTAGGTTTCATCAGCTCCTTGGAATCTGGATTGACTAACATGCACCTATCTGACCAGGTTTTTTATTCCATCAGGAGTGACTCAAGAGGTATTCCAGAAGCTTCTATCTTAGAATTAATCTTTGATGTTCAATATTCCAAATGATTTGCACAGAAGAAGCATAGCGGAGGATTTGCACCCCTCACACCCTGCACTCTGTTTCTTTGATATGAGATTTTCTCCAGATTTCCCATCACTCACCATGTCTCTGTGCCTAACTGGCTGGAAGATCACTGGCAGGGCCCTAGTCACTGAGGTTCCAACACACCTGTACCCCAAAAGATGCTACTTATCCTTGGAACAATGTCCTAGTTTGAACTAGTACTTGTTTCCCTAAGAGTTATGAATAAAAAGGAAGATCACTGGCAGGGCCCTAGTCACTGAGGTTCCAACACACCTGTACCCCAGAAGATGCTACTTATCCTTGGAACAATGTCCTAGTTTGAACTAGTACTTGTTTCCCTAAGAGTTATGAATAAAAAGGAAGATCACTGGCAGGGCCCTAGTCACTGAGGTTCCAACACGCCTGTACCCCAGAAGATGCTACTTATCCTTGGAACAATGTCCTAGTTTGAACTAGTACTTGTTTCCCTAAGAGTTATGAATAAAAAGGAAGATCACTGGCAGGGCCCTAGTCACTGAGGTTCCAACATGCCTGTACCCCAGAAGATGCTACTTATCCTTGGAACAATGTCCTAGTTTGAACTAGTACTTGTTTCCCTAAGAGCTATGAATAAAAAGGAAGGGGGGTGGGGAGTTCAGAGAACCCAGATCCACATAAAAGGAGAAACCAAGGTGTTTAATTCAATGAAAGCAAAACTCTGAATGCTTTCCCATTCCTGTACAAGATCTGGTTTCAGAGCTAGCAGGCACTTCCTCAGGATCTGCCCTGAAAATTTTGTGGCCGATAGCCACTAAAAAAATATCCACTCAGAAGTTCAAGTCCGACTTGTCTGTCATTACTCATGGGCATAGGCCTAATGTCTTCAGGGATTTTTCTGGATGTATTCATTGATCATTTTAATGGTTTTAGAATAAGAACATTTTACTCTGAGCCCTGTAAATTACTGAGAAGATTATGAAACACAAACTCTATGCTATCATTCCAAGGCTTTAAAAGGGCCTTAGCAATGTGCTCACGTAGTTCATATGTTTTTGAAAACATTTGCAAAATTGAATTTGTTAACAACTGAATAAGACTTGTGCCCTGTCACACATTTGTACAGCAATTCCATAAACATGGTCTCATCTAATCCATGTGGCAACGCTGGGAGATTCTTGGAGCAAACACTAGGAAATCCAGACCAGGTGCAGAGCCATGCGAAATCCCCAGGAACCCACGTTTACCTTGCTCTTAACACTGAGCAGACTAGTCTGTTGGTGACGCTCTTCCATAGCAGATCAGAAGCTTCTAGAGGGTAGAAACCATGCTCTATTACCCTTTGCTACCCCAGCACCTGTCTTGGAGTTGGTCACCTTGCAGACAATCCTAAATGTTTCTTGATCCGAATATAATACCTTTGCAAGTCTTTCCAGAGAATACTACTCAAGGCAGTATTCTTTCCTCAACAAATAGAGGGCATAATTTTCTTTTCTCTTTTTTTCCTCATCCTTATTTTTTACCGGGCTCCCATTACCATCTGAAGGGCATAGGAACCAAAAGAGATGCAAAGAAAAATATTTTGAAAACCTTTTACGAAATCTCAATCCAAATAGTTTGCCTAATGAAGACCTGAGACATCTGTGAAATTGGGTAATGAGCTCACTCTGCCTGGTAACTAAGGAGGCAGCTCATATTCCAGCAGGTCAGAACCACATCCATATGTTCACATTTTCAGTAGCATCTGGGTGTTTCTACGTTGCATCTGAGAATGCCAGAATCAGAAAGGAGCTTGGAGAGCATGTGGTCCAGAGCCTTATTTTATGCACAAGAGATTAGGGGCCAGTAATAAGCCAGCATTGTGCCCAAGATCACAAGTTGTAGAAATTATTACCCTTATGGTAATAGTGTCTGTGTCCCTAGTTTTAAGTTCTTACTTCTATTAACATAGTTTTAACCCTCTTGACAAAAAGCCACTTGGTCGCTGTCCCTTTACTCCGTTATCATCTCTGTTAATGGGATTCGCATCCTCCCAGATGCTCGGGACAAAACTCTAAAAATCATCTAGGATTCCTTTCTTTCTCCTACATCTCACATCTTATCCTATCCAATAGCAAATTCTGCCCACTCCACCTTAAGATTGCATGTTGGATGTAAGCAATTCTCAGTCCTGTCCTGGTGGCTAACATACTTGTCTCAATCACTGTCTCTCCCTTGAGAAATTCAACAGCCATCTCACCAGGCTACCGACTTCCAGCCATCCCCCTTGTTTTATCTCTAACAATACCTAGAACATTCCTCCTTTATGGAAGGTCATAGCATATTGTGCAAATGCATATTGAGACCATTCTCCTAATGGTCTCCTCTCAGAGTAAACAGAATTCATCATGACAGACTCAAGGGCTGCAGGGTCAGCTTCAGGCCCTTCCTCCCACCTCTGTCCTATACCTCTGACCTGTTCTCACTCCTCTCCCACGATGCTGACCCTCTTGCTCAGTTTTGTTTTTGTCATAGGCTCTCAACTTTGCTTCCTGGATTTTGGAAGCTCTCCCTCCCCCAACACAGACACTGGTGCATGAACCATTCCCTCTGTCCATGCAGGGGTCTGTTCAAACCTTATCCCATCAGAAAGCTGCTCCGGCTGCCCCCTGCCAGGAGCACAGGCACACCTCTACCATGGGGCACCTGATCCCCAAGTCCTGCTCTGCCTCACTGTCCTGGTGTTTTCTCTGTGACAATAGGGATTGTATTGCTTATGTCCTCTCCACCCCAACTAGAATGCTGCTCTGCGTACAGGGACTGGCCTTTCCTTTCTAATTTTTTTTGTTTATTTTGTATTACTATTATGTTATTGAAAACCATTTGCCAAAGGAGGCATAAGATTTGAATAATTTTAATAAACATAAAATTATATAAAAAATACAATGTTCATTGCTATTCTATTTAAACTCTGGAGCCTTCATTATGTGAAAGTGACCTCTGCGAGGAATGACTCCAGCCTGCATCTTAGAATCTCCAGAAAGGGTGGTAGTTTCTCTTCAGCTCCTGAGTTCTGTCCTTTGCTCCACCCAGAGCTTTCTCTTCCATCCCTGCTCCCCCTAAATATCCAGCTCACAGAAATGGATATGATAATTATTTCTTCACCCTTTAGTGTGCATTTATGTCAGTGAGACACCTGCCTGTCACAGGGATAAATGCATTATACACGTCAACTTCAGTGTGAAATGAAATGGTCTGTCTTCCCTTCTTTCCTTTTTTTAAATTTTCTATTTATTCATTTATTATTTTTAAGGCAACGGAAGCAGTTTTGAGGGGTTCATGTAAAACAAGGCAGGATTCCCTACTGCCCGAAAGCCCTCAACGTGAAGAACTGCATGGTGGATTGGAACAAGATGGAACTGAGGACAGCCCTGCCCTGACCCTTATCTTGACTGAGCAGGGATAGTAGCCAGGAACTGTCCCTCGCTTCTGTCCTTCATAGGTCACTCGTGTGCTGTTATGTTTGTGTTTGTGCTGTGGGGAGAGAGGAGGCAAACCTCTTCTCTGAGTCTTTCACTCTGTAGACCAGGTGTCTGTACACTGCGGCTCCTTCCTCTTTGAGATGCCTGACCTGGCATTGCAATGCATCTGTGAAAAACGCAAAGTCAGATAAAATATAAAGAATTAGAAGCAAACATTCAATACAGGATAGCAGGAGGTAAATAGCACAATTATGGAGAGTGCAAAATACATAAGGATGTTCAAAAAGTGTGGAAATATAATTTTCATTGGGAGAATAAAAATGTATAAACATAGAAAAATTGAGAAAAAATAAAGTAGAGAGAAAAAGAGAACTATATAAAATTTAGATAAAATTAAAAATCAAAAACTAATCTATGAAAAGAAAAGGGAACTAAAAGGCCTTCAAAAACTAATCAATGCCACAGAAGTCATGGGCAGCAGAGCAGGAAGGAGGGCTCTAAACTGGAGAGATTAGAATCTCAGGCCTCTCCCTACTCCCCGACCTTGAGTAAGTTGCTTAACCTGTTTCCTCATTTACAGAATGGAAATAGCAGTAGCTTCTTTGTAGTTTTTGGGTGGATTAAATGAGACATGCATTGTGCTAAGCACTTCACATACATTGGCATATAGTAAGTACTCAATAGCAGCAGGTATTAATAAAAGTAGTAATTAATATTAATGGTGATATAAGAGCATTTCCTAGTGGGAGAAAATGTGTGATCAAGAGATGGTGTTTGAGGTTACTGAAGTAATAAAATGAACTTCAGTTTCTAAAAAAAAAAAAAAAACTAAACCAAAATAGAAAGCAGAAAAAAAAAATGTAGAAAGAATGTATATAATAGGACATTTAAACTAACAGAAATAATATTATGAAAAAATGAAAAGAAAAGAAGGCAGATAATGAAGGCAAAAATAGGAAAGAGAAAGTGAAAATGAGGAAGTAAGAGAGAGAAAAGAAGTTGTAAAAACTAAAGAAAAGAAAATACAAGTATACTTAAGGAAGAAGGAAAAGAAAGAAAAAGAAATACTTAAAAATAAGGAAAGAAAAATATAAATATGGAAATTTTTTAAAAAGTAAAATTTAAAATAAAAGAAGTGCATAAAAGTAATGGAAATAGGAGAAGTAAAATGGAAGGTAAAAATAATAGACAATAAAGAAAATCGAAAGTGACAAAAAATTAGAAAATAAGGTAAAAAAATCAAAGAAGTCAAGTGAAGAAAGAAATGAAGGGGGACGTGCATACTTGCTTTCTATTTGTGGTCAGGGACAAGGGTCCAGCTCCTTGCTGTGACTGCAAGAGAGAAGTGACTTGGGATAAGTTGTTAAGCAGAGAGGAAAATAATAAAGGGTTTTATGAGTGAACTTAACTCCCCTGACCCCTTCTTGTAGTTAAACTTTCTGATGGGTGAGCCCAAAATTACAGATACATCAGACCCGATCAAGACCCGGGATATGGGCGTTTCCTATGGAGGAAGAGGATGAGAGAGAGGAGGAGGAAGGACTAAAAGTTAACGTACAGCTGACAATCATAACAATGGGATGGAAAGGATAATCAGCAGGAAGCTGAAAATAGGAAATAAAAATGAATGACTTTGGAATAAGAAGATGGAAAGAGGCCACCCAGGAAGGCAAAGTACAAATAATAAAAGAAAAGAAAAAGGTTATACAAAGGACAAAAGAGCAAAATTTAAAGCAGAAAAGTAGAACAAGAAAAAAGAAAAAGTATAAGTTATACTTGAAATCTGGCTATTTCATTGAAAAATCTGTTAATGTGCGTGAGGAATTAATACAATGAGCAGAGAACGAAGTGGTTACAATTGTCTTTCAAAACTTCTTCTCAGTCTTGGTCAAGATATTAAGCATCTGCAAAAATAAATATGGAAAATGTTAGCAGAAAATTAAATTTCTGAATCAGACTTATACATATTTGCAATAACACACCCCCTTCTCCAAGTGGTGTCCTTGGGATGAAGGCTATAACCAACCTTAGGAAATCAACTGGCAAGATTGAGAATACAATTTGAGTCCCTTCAACAATATCCCCAGCTTACTATATTTCTAACTGAAGATAATACGAGTTATATTCTCCTTGATGGTTTTAAATGTTTAAAGCATAATTTCCAAAAATGAAAAATCCATATAATACTTCAGGAGTGACAGTTACAGGGTTCTTGGTGAATTTTACTTCAAAGGCATGTGGTGGTATCTATACCAGGCTCTTATATCACAACTGTTCAATTCCCATTTACAACTCCTTTAAAATATGTATAAACACGCCAATTTGTAACACATAATATTATGTTTTGCATTGCCTGATAAATATTTTTTGGGTATTGTGTTAAAGAATAAAGTGTGACCTTGGTTCAGTATGCAATCCCTTTCCTGCTAGCACCTAACTCATTGTGCAAACAATGGCGCAGAGGAGTGAGTTTATTCTTTGTGATCTCTGAAGAACATCAGTTAACATCACTGGGAGATCCTCAGAAGAAGGCCCGGAACGGTCTTCTCCTTTAGAGTCAATGTGGAGGTTACCTACTACATACCCTGAGACAGAACAGACGTCTGAGAGTGGACTGCATCCCTCACCTCACTGAACGCACCGTCAGAACAGCACGTGGTAAAGACGCAGAGACTGCAGGGACACTCAGAAATATGTGGACATCACCAAGACTGTCCCCAAACACCCGCAAGAGAGAGGAGGATGTGTAAGGAGTATAAAGGCCACATGTGTCTGCCTTTGTTATACATTGTTAGAAATTTTAATTGTTTCTTGAATAAACTTTTTTAATATATTTTTCTCAATTATTCACAGTTCACATTCCTAAATTTATCCACATACTCAACAAGTATTTTTTTAGCATCTACTGTATGCTGGAATTCAAGATCAGCATAGGGGCTGAAGATGTAGATTTGAGGTCCTTGGGCTTCATTGAAATTTTAAAGTCAGGGGGCAACAAGGTATCATCTTGAGAGTGAGTCAAAAATGGTGATTAGTAAAGGATGTCGCTGGTAACTTTCATAATCACTAGAAGATATTCTTGATTATTTTTGTTTTCAATGGGGATATTTATTTTTTAATATTTAATTTTTTTAGTTCAATTATTAGGGGTACTTAATGGTTATATGCATTTATAGAGTGCATGTGATGTTTTGATACAGGCATGCAATGTGCATTAATCAAATCAGGGTAATTGGGGTGTCCGTCACCTCAAGCATTTATCGCTTCTTTGTGTTAGGAACATTTCAATTCCACTTTTTAGTTATTTTAAAGTATACTATAAGTTATTGTTGACTACAGTCACTTTGATGAGTAAGTGTCCCATTTTCTGCTGTTAAATACATAAAGAAAGAAAAGACGCAGGAACAGTAGAAGTAATTCATTGAGAATTTTTTCATAATGAAGTTTCCTTCCTCACAATAAGGAAACAACTAAACTTAAGATATACATAGATAGTGAATTAACACAACTGGATTTCAGTCCATAAATTCTCTTCCAGACCTTACTTTCCATGTTTAAAAGTTGTCTCTTGCTCTCTAATAAAAGAGACATCTATAACAGATGTCATTGCTGAAGGAATGTGAGCATTTAGGTTCTCTCAGGAGTAGACCTCCAGGCAAGCCCCTGGGTGCAGATAGCTTACCTGGAGTTGTCGGCAGAACGGTGGGGCAGTATCAGGAGACAGGAAAGTGAGTTCAGTCACTGTGACTAAGAGAGGCTTAACCCTATGTGGATGCTATTCAACTGGTAGGCCAAGCAACTCCTTGACTTTCTATCCAAATGTATCTTTTTTTAAATTGACAGATAAAATTATATGTATCATGCTCAACATGGAATTGTGTACATATACATTGTGGATTGATTAAATCTAGCTAATTAACATATGCATTACCTCATAGAACCATCGTGGTGAGAACAGGTAACATCTACTCTCCTGGCATTTTTGAATAGAGCACTATATGTTCTCTGACGCTTAACATCAGCATGTCAGGGCAGCTGGGAGCCTGCCAGGCACAGGGCGGGCACCTCCCACAGCTCTGGAGGAAGCCTTGTCAGAGGAAAGGAGCTACTGGGAATTGGATGTCACTAGGAATCTATGGAAGTGATGAGGTCCAGGCAAAGCAAGTGGGACAGGGACAACCTGTGTTCCCAAATGATACAGCACACACGCCACCCCCGCCATAAACCCGTCCTCGCCTTGGAGTGCACCTGCGGCGTTCTCCACGCATTGCCTCTGAGCTACCTAAGTCCTCCTTGGTATTATTTTTCTCATTTACAGATAAGAAAGTAGTCTTAGAGGGATAAGGTGACTTTTTCAGAGTCAACAGCTATCTAGTGACAGGATTAAGTCAAAATCAAAGTTTCTACCACTAGATTTTTTTTTAAACTCTTAAGTCTGTAAAAAGTGTGACTGGAATATTATCTGGAAAACATAAGGAGAGAGAGTGGAAGCCTCACTCCAGGCTGCACTGTGGCCAGAGAGCTGGTCCTGGGACACGGGGACCTGCCTGAACCTCCCCCAGGACTAGGAAGAAGACCCCTGTCCCCACAGTGCCCCGCCCCACCTGAGCCTCCCGCTGCTGCACACTGCCCTGGCACTTTGCTGGCCCCCTGCTGAAATATCCAGGTCTTTTGCACTTTCAAGATTTTTACTGTTGACCCCAATTAGAAGGCAGTTAACAAAATTTAAAAAGCATGAGGAAGTTACGAAGTTTACATAGTTTTTATAGTTGCTGTCTTTGTTTTACAATGTTTTATATTAAGATAAAGTAATAAAAATATTTGAAGATCATGGTCTATATCACTGGTTCTCAGCCTTCCTAATGCCGCGGCCCTTTAATACAGTTCCTGTGGGTCGCAGCCCACAGGTTGAGAACCGCTGGTCTATATGAAAAAACTATTAGGCACTTTATTTTTCAGGATGCTATGGCAGGCTATTTTGGCTGAGCCATGCCTCCAAATTCTATGCTAACTTTGTCCTGTGCTAAAGCCTGTGGCAAGGCAGATTACACCCTTTAGAAATAAGCTGAATAAAGTAACACTGGATCACATCATATCAACAGAATATTGGTTTTAAGATTCTCCCCTCCCTATTTGTAAGCAAATAGTTGGCCTATAACTATTTAATGAGACTCAAGACACCTGTGTCGGAGACAAAATGGTATATAACTCATGTACAAGCAAAATACCTTATCATGGGAGTGTGAGCCCTGCTTTCCACTGCTCCCAGACCCAGGGGAGGGAAGTATAATATGGCCAGGAGTAAAGTAGGCTGCTATTTGTCCTGCAGAACAAGGTTACTTACTAGCTCTGAAAGCAACACTGACATATGGCCTGGGTGAAAACTCTCAGAACTGGCAGTTTTGGCAGAACCAATAGCACTAAAGGAATGAACAGCCTCGAGGACTGACTTCCTCAGTGCCAAGTTTCTACCACATGGGACTTGGGAAATTCATCCTTCATAGCACAAAATAAAATTTATATTGGGTATAAAGTAACTAATTTATTTATATTATTAATTTATATTAATTTATATTAATTAATGAAATAATTTTGCAAGCAATATATGTAGTATTCAATATAATATATCATAATTTTATAAAATAAACAAGGTCAAAATAACTACTGATTGTTACCTGTTTGACTGGCAGAACTTTGCAGACAGTGTGTGGAGTAGACTTCTATAACCTATTTCCAAAGAGTGCTGTCTGCGTTTCCAGGGCACTTTAATGGTGTGGTTACCTTTTACTCAGGTAACAGGGGAGGTACAGCTGCCCCCCCCAAAAAAAATGGTGTGAACAGTTGAAAATCTCAAATGAACACTTGAGAACTTTTTAATTTATATTGGGTATAAAGTAACTAATTTATTTATATTATTAATTTATATTAATTTATATTAATTAATGAAATAATTTTGCAAGCAATATATGTAGTGTTCAATATAATATATCATAATTTTATAAAATAAACAAGGTCAAAATAACTACTGATTGTTACCTGTTTCACTGGCAGAACTTTGCAGACAGTGTGTGGAGTAGACTTCTATAACCTATTTCCAAAGAGTGCTGTCTGCGTTTCCAGGGCACTTTAATGGTGTGGTTACCTTTTACTCAGGTAACAGGGGAGGTACAGCTGCCCCCCCCCAAAAAAAATGGTGTGAACAGTTGAAAATCTCAAATGAACACTTGAGAGCTTTTTAATTAATTTTAACAAAGGGAAATAATTTTACCCTGGGTGCTTAATCCCTTCCTTTCTTTGGTTTTCATTTGTATTCTATTATTCTTTTTTTTTTTTTTAGTTTTGGCCGGGGCTGGGCTTGAACCCACCACCCCAGTACCTGAGGCCAGCACCCTACTCCTTGAGCCACAGGCACTGCCCCCTATTATTCTTTAAACCAAAAGGCATCAAAAGTCTGGAATATCAGTTCATGATCAGCAGAAGTAACTCTACTCATAGCAGGGGCACTTACTCTGCAGGACTTCACATAAAAGCAAGCCTCGGATGGGGATATGGATCCACTGGAAGGATAACTGTGTCCATAGTAAGAATGATATACCAAGGGCTTATTATATATGCAAAAGGCCGAACATCTGGAAAAGAATTCAAATAAAAAGTCATGTTGTGTTTGCCAGACTTCTCACTATGTGATAAGCTTGATAAAAAACGAAAGTATTGGGGGGTGGAGACAAGATGGCGGACTGAAGCCAGCTTTTCACAGAGGCTCCCGTCCAGAAGGAGAGTTAAAGGATGGAAATTTAGTAAGTAACCTGGAGGATTCGAGCTATACCAGGAGAGAAGGTTGGAGATC
>CAUYPK010004674.1:0-12173 GCA_963574355.1 Loris lydekkerianus
ATATTGGTCTATAATTTTCTTTTCTTGTTGGGTCTTTCCCTGGTTTAGGGATTAAGGTGATGTTTATTTTGTAGAATGTGTTGGGTAGTATTCTTCCTTTTCTAAATTATGGAAGAGGTTTAGTAATATAGGTACTAGTTCTTCTTTAAAGGTTTGGTAGAATTGTGATGTAGAGACATCTGGTCCTGGGCTTTTCTTTTTAGGAAGATTTTGTATAGCTGATGCTATTTCAGAACTTGATATAGGCCTGTTCAACATTTCCACTTCATTCTGGCTAAGTCTTGGTAGATGGCGTACTTCCAGGTATTGGTCGATTTCTTTCAGATTTTTATATTTCTGAGGGTAAAGTTTCTTATAATATTCGTTAAAGATTTTTTGAATTTCTGAGGGGTCTGTTGTTATTTCATTGTTACCATTTCTGATTGATGAAATTAGAGATTTGACTCTTTTTTTCCTGGTTAGGTTGGCCAAAGGTTTATCTATTTTTTGATCTTTTCAAAAAACCAACTTTTGGATTTATTGATCTGTTGTATAATTCTTTTGTTTTCAATTTCATTTAATTCTGCTTTGCTTTTGGTTATTTCTTTTCTTCTGCTGGGTTTGGGGTTGGAATGTTCTTCCTTCTCCAGTTGCTTGAGATGTCCTATTAGGACATCCTCATGTTTTAGGAGATTATTCCTCTCTTTCCGTTTTCTTGAGGAAGGCTTATAGTTCTGTAAATTTCCCTCTTAGGACTGCCTTTGCAGTATCCCAGAGGTTCTGATAATTCATGTCTTGATTGTTGTTTTGTTCCAAAAATTTGGTGATTTCCTTCTTAATCTTATCTACAACCCATCTATCCTTCACCATAAGGTTATTTAGCTTCCATTTTGTATGAGCATGCAGATTCCTGTTGTTATTGAGTTTAACTTTTATTCCATGATGGTCTGAGAAGATGGAAAGAATAATTTCTATTTTTAAAAATTTGCTGAGGTTAGATTTGTGGCCTAGGATGTGGATTTTCGAGTATGTTCCATGCACTGATGAAAAGAATGTGTATTCAGTTTTGCTGGGATGAAATGTTCTGTAGATATCTTTTAAATTCAGATGTTGAATGGTTAAGTTTAAATCTAAAATTTCTTTGCTTAGCTTTTTTTTGGAGCATCTATCCAGCACTGCTAAAGGGATGTTAAAATCTCCAACTACTATGAAACTGGAGGAAATCAAGTTGCTCATGTCTGTTAGAGTTTCTCTTATAAATTGAGGTGCATTCTGGTTGTGTGCATAAATATTAATAATTGAAATCTCATCGTATTGAGTATTACCTTTAACAAATATGAAGTGTACATCCTTATTCTTCCTTATCTTGGTTGGTTTAAAGCCTATTGCATCTGCGAATAGGATTGCAACACCTGCTTTTTTCTGCTTTCCATTTGCCTGGAGTATAGATGACTATCCCTTCACCTTGAGTCTATATTTGTCTTTTAATGTAAGATGAGATTCTTGTATGCAGCAGATATCTGACTTGAGTTTCTATATCCAGTCAGCCAACCTGTGCCTCTTTAGAGAACAATTTAAATCTTTCACATTAATTGAGAGTATTGATAAGCCTTTTGAGAGTCCAGTGGACAGTTTTAATGCTTTTGCGACTGTAGAAGGTGGAATTTGATCAAAATATTTTGGGTGGGTTTACTTTTGTAGTGGAGGGTTATGCTGGTCTTTATGAAGGATAGGTCTGAGAATATCCTGGAGAGCTGGTTTAGTTATGGCAAATTTCTTCAACATGTCAATGTCTTTAAAGTATTTAATTTCCCCATTTTAAATGAAACTCAGTTTAGCTGGGTACAGGATCCGGGTTGAAACTTATTTTGTTTTAGGAGATTAAAAGTCTATGACCATCCTCTTCTAGCTTGAAAGGTTTCAGCAGAGAGATCTGCAGTTATTCTAATATTCTTCCCCTTGTAGGTAATGGTTTTCTTTCATCTGGCTGCTTTCAGAATTTTCTCCTTCATATTGACTTTAGTGAAATTTATTATGACGTGTCTGGGATGTCTTATTTGAGTTGAGTCATGCTGGAGTTCTGAAACTACTATCTGAATTTCATAATCTCTTAACATGTTTGGAAAGGTCTCCTTCATAATCTCATGGAGAAGAGACTCTGTACCTTATGAAGCCACTTCATCGCTTTTGGGGATCCCTGTAAGAGGAATATTTGTTTTCTTTGAATTATCCCAGAGCTCTCTGAAAGAGTGGTCTGTTTTTGCCCTCCATTTCTCTTCCTCTTTGAGAGTTTGGGAGCAATGGAAAGCTTTGTCTTCAGTGTCAAAAATCCTTTCTTCTGCTTGCTCCATTCTGTTACTGAAGGATTCTACTGTGTTTCTTAGATCTTTGAGGGCTGCAACTTCTTGTCTCAATGTGTCAAAATCTTTGCTCATTTGGTCTTTGAATTCATTGAATTCTTGAGACATCTTTTGGGTTACTGCTTGGAATTCTAATTCAATCTTGTTTACTATCCAGATTCTCAATTCGATTTCTGACATCTCAGCTATTTGTTTGTGCATGGGATCTTGTCCTGTGTCTGCCCCATTGTTCCTTGGGGGAGTTAATCTACTCTGATTATTCATATTGCCAGAGTATTTCCATTGATTTCACCTCATGATTGTTTTTTACTGCTGGCCATCCTCAGAGTTGGGGAGGTGTCTCTCCAAGATTAGACCCCAGCAGGATCACTCTATTGTTGCTGGATCTTTGTAGGGAGTAACCATGTGTGGCTCCTCTGGGGCTGCCCCAGCCAGGGTATTCTGGTTGTGGGAGCAGCTCCGGAGTGTGACACCCCCAGATCCAGCAACAGGTCAGGGGGTTATGCACATGGTTCTTGGAGTGCCTGGTGCCCAGTGATTTTGTCACAGAGGGCCCAAGGCTCTAGAAATCTCTGGCTAGGAGAAGGGCTCAGGCAGAGGCAAGGAGGGCTCTGGAGGGCATGTGGCTACTAGAGTCCGTGGCCAGACCAGCGGCTGGTGTGGAGGCAGGGAGGGTTCTGGAGGGAGGACACCGGGTTGCGTGTCTCCTGGAGTTCCTGGTCAGGGCTGAGGCAGCACAGCTCTTACCCAGTCTGGGTGGGTGCCTATTGCTGGGCAGCTCTCCTGGAAGTCCCAGTGGGTGCCCATCCCGGGTCACAGAGCAGCTCTTCCAGAGGTCCTGGCAGGTGCCTGATCGTGGGTCCCGGGGCAGCTCTTCAGGACGTCCATGAGGGTGCAGATGGCGGGTCCAGCGCAGCTCCGGTTCGGCTATATGACTCTGAGCAAATCATGTAACTTCTCTAAGCCTGTTTTCTTCTCCTGCACTTAGAGGTCTGGAGAAAGCTGCCTGGCGCTAAAGGAGGTGGTGTCCCCACACTTGGGGTCAAGAGGGAGTGCGGGAGAAGGCAGCCCCGGCCGTGGTGTGAGGAGGCTAAGCACAAGCTCGGGAATCACTACCACGGCTACCGCCCCCTCAGCTTCTCACCCAGCCACACTGTCCGGTTATTACATTTATTATAGCTGTTCGATAGCAGTGCCAGAAGACAGGATTCTATACATTGGTTTATTTAACTATCTGGCCAGATAAACTCTAGATTATTGCAATTAAAATAGATTATATATAAAATTTAAAATTTTGAAATTATAAAAACACTAAGGAAAATAATTAAAACATGGGTAAATATTATATTTGTGAGCATACTGTAAAGTCCAGAAGCTGTAAAATAAAGGATTGATATACTCAGCTTATCAGTTAGAATGTATGAAATTAAATTGTGTGATAATTCAAAAAGTGTGTCTGGGGTGGCACCTGTTGCTCAAAAAGTAAGGCACTGTCCACATATGCCAGAGGTGGTGGGTTCAAACCCAGCCCCAGCCAAAAACTGCAAAAAAAAAAAAAAAAAAAAAAGTGTCTGGCAAATGTACCATAAAAAGACAAAACAATTGCAAAATTGTATTTCAAACTCATAAAACATCTAAATGGTCAGTTTTCTTATTATGTCATCTAAATAGCTCTTTCAAATGAATAAAAAAAGGCAAAACACACACACATCCCTCCAAATAATAAAATACAGAAAGAATGTGGTCAGAGAGGAAAAGAAATAGAAATGGGTCTTAAATACATGCAAAAAATTTTACAATCTCACTATTAATACTGCAGAAAAAACAAAATTATAATTGCAAAGAGATATCATTTTTTAAAAGCAGAGTAATTTGCTTTTAAACATCTGGTGCTTGACAAATAAGGTAAAGTTACAGTTCTAGGAGAAAGGATAAACACAAGATTAAAAAGAAAATCTCACATAAGCTGTAAAAGCAAATAAAATTCCATCAGGAATTTGTTAAGCACTTTCTGTTAACACTTTGTTTTCCCAGGAAGTACTAATATCCTTTAAAAGGTCTTGAGATCATCTGCCTTTGGAGGAGAAATGACAGTGTCTTTACTCCAACTGGACTGGCAGGTTAGTCAGTGGACAGTTGTCCTGAGATCCTGGACATTTGGTAGAAGGGTCATTTATCTTTCTTATGGGGCAACACATTTACTGAGAGGAAACCCTCTTGACTGGGTTCTTGGCAGATGGAAGGATTATCAAGACCGTACCATTGTGAGAGTCATAATCAGTGCTGAGGGCCCACCCACGAGCAGCTTCTCCATGGGCAACATGACTGTTGTACTCAATTCTTCTTAACACTTGGAGAGCAGTGCCAGAGGGCAGGATTCGATATATTGATTTATTTAACTATCTGGGCCAGATGAACTCTAGAGCATTTGCACAAAATGAATGGGGACAAGTGAACGGGATACTTCCCTTCGGTGGTCTGGAAGGACCTCGGGAGTGAGTGGACAGGATGCTGAGCTGTTTGGCAGGTGCGTTGGAATTCTTTAACATCTTCCTCTAATGCCTCTTCTCCCTGCCTGCTTCTAAGTCATCCAGGGCTTCCTGCAGAGGCCTCTTGCACCTCCCAGTCTGGCCGTGTTTTCCCCAGGCACTAGAATTGGAAGAACTTTCTGTCGGGCAGGACTGGGTTTTCTGGAAGGCCGGTAGTAGGACGTGGGCAGAGAGCAGGCTGTGGGGGCAGTGAAGCTGTCTCTGAAATCTTGCCTTGAGGCCCAGAACGTTATCCTAAACTACTGGTAGGAAGCTGTAAATCCTTCATTTCATGGAGAGGATTGCAATACACTTTTTACAGCTCTCAAGGAGGTTAACAGAAAAACATTTATCTTGTCTAACCTTGTAAAGCTGGTCCAGAAACAGACTGGTAGAAGGGGACAGAAGTGACGGGAGAGCAGACTAGGAAATCACTGTTCTTCCAGGTGGTCCCCTGCAGGAGGGGGCGATGCAGTCACACAAAAATGCTTTCATGGTCTGGCTCTGCTTCCTTGGCTTGGACGGGAGGCCAGATTGAAGAGCTTTCTTCAGGGAGATCTGCTTGCGATTTCAGCTTCTCTGGGCCTCACTTCACTATTGTTGCATTTTTCTGTCTCTGATAATGATGATCCATAAACAGTCTCAGCTTCTCTGTTGCAACCCAGATGTGAGTTACATGCTATGATGCAAAGAAAATTAAAAAAAAAAAAAAAAAAAAAATTGGCCCAGTAAGTTCTTTGCGACATTTAGAATTCCTTTGAAAGGAATTTTCCAACTTAAAGGTCTTTTTTCCCCTCTCATAAGTGTTTTATAAGTCTTGCAGAATGATTAATCATTTTTCTAAATAAAACAGTTACTACTCAATGTCTAAATAAGGTATTTGAAATGCAAAGAGGTTTTCCTTTGGCTCTTCTTGAAATAAAACATTGCTAACCATTTTGTAGATGAAAGGATACTGACATTCTTGGGTTTGAATGTGTCAAACAATTTGAGAAGATGAGGATGGAACTTACCTGGTGATCTGGCTCTGTTACTGTCTTTCATTCATGTTTAGTTAAATAATCTGTAGGTTTTGAGCCGAGGAGACCTTAACACTGTTTCAATGCATTCCATTATGTTTTCATTGCTAACATAATCACAGACATCTATGGAATATCAAGTGTATATAAAAATGACTCATTCTATTTCTGAAGGCTTAACGAGCTTGAGAGAGAGAGAGAGAGAGAGAGAGAGAAAGGATTGTGTCTATTAAGAAGGCCTTACTCCCTACCCTCTCCTTTTCAGTTTCCCAGTGTAGGTATTTCCCTAGCTAATGCAGTATTCCCTCCCTCCCTCCTTCCCTCCCTCCCTCCCTCCCTCCTTCCTTCCCTCCCTTCCTTCCTTCTTTCTTTCCTTTTTTCTAAATTTAGTCAATTACAAACATCCAGACTTCTTCCCCTCATGGTGACTGAACATGCCTAATTCTATCTCTTTGTGAAAGAACTCTGAACACTGTGAGGTACTGTAGTAATACTAAGTAAACTTTGTCATAGGAATAAAAGGGAAAAAACAATAGAAATAAAGTAATGGAATTAAGAAAGAGAATAAGACACATACATTATAAAATTTCATCAGGTAGTGATAACCAAGGAAGAAGCAAAATATAAGATAAATCTTATTCAAAGATAAGAAAATTATGATTCTGGTGATCCCTGATTTCAATTTTAGTGTAATTCTGATATGTAGGCAAAAATCCCAGGATGTCTAGAATATAAAACAGGCGTGTGGACCTTTTAACGGCAGGGGAACCTGCACAGCTGACCACCTCTCTATACTGACCACCTCCTTAATTTGACCTAATTTTCATAGACAGGACATGCACCACGTACATGTCAGTACTATAGGCCTATTTCTTACGTGGACCACCTCTGTGTGATGACCATTTTGTTACAGTTCCCTGAGTAGTCAACTGACAGAGGTTTTACTGTCTTCTACATGTGATTTGGGAAATCAGAAGTTCGAATGCCTCAACCCAGTCGTTTTCAACTCAGTTGTTTTGTTCTCCTTGTCAGACGCATATGTGGCAATGTCTGGAGACACTGTTAGTGGTCACAAATAGGGGGGCAGGTGCTACTCAGATCTAATAAGCCAAGTCCCGACATAGGACAGCCCCCCACAATGAGAATTATCTGGTCTAAATGTCAGTAGTGCTGATGTTGAGAAATCCTGGCTTAATCCAGTTCATCACTATTTAAAAATGGATGCCTCAAATCAGTAAACAAATACGTGGAGTAAACCTCTGTCCTCTTCAGCCTGTCTGTCTTTTGGTCTGGTCCGTGACCTGGCACTATTGTTCATCGGCACTGGTCTCACTCCATGGAACTTTATAATTCTCTACATTAGCATATTTTTCTTCTTCTTCTTTTGTTTATCCACATTTAAGGATCTTTGAGATTTTTCTTACGTCATGTCTCCTAAATGAGCCTTTCTATCACATTCGGTATCTTAAACTTTCTATCGGGAAAGAAACTGTGCTCTACCCAGCCACTCTCTCTGCCTTTGCTATTGACTCACATTAAAGACAAACTGTGCTCTACCCAGCCACTCTCTCTGCCTTTGCTATTGACTCACATTAAAGACAAACTGTGCTCTACCCAGCCACTCTCTCTGCCTTAGCTATTGACTCACATTCTGTCATTTGCTCCCACACAACTGCCTTCCCCAGATCGTGAGCCCTTGAGGGCAGGGCCTGAATTTTACTCATCTTTAAAATCTCATAGTGTGGCAGAGTCTGTCCCTTAGCAGTCTCCAATAAATGTGGTCGAACAAATACTTCCTTGAATGAAAATATCAGCGAAAAAGCATCCCTGGCTTATTCTCTCTTATCTATGCTTTGTTTATCTTTTGAATATTTTTGTGACATGTGAACTTTGCTCACGAGCTCACAGCAGAACTTTCCACTGCAAAGCTCTTTTCTGAGCTGGCTTGTTAGCATGCGTACACATAGTTACTGTCATCTTTTCCCGAATCTCTGCCAGGCTTCTTAAATTTACCTTCATCAAAACCAAATTTATTTCTCTTCCTAACTTGCTTCTTTGCCCAGATACCCTGCATCAAGACAGATACATAATACAATGAGGATCATCATACATCTCTCTCTTTCTCTCAAATGATTAAGCTCTAACTCACTTCCAAATTTCTCTTTCTTCTAATTTTTTCAGCCACTGCTTTACTTTAGAATTCTGTCTCATCATCCTACTGCTTCCAAAGATTTTTTAAAATGCAAATCTCTGCGGTCCCATGACTGAAACATTCAATGGTCCAATAGTTTCTTATTATCTGCAAATAAAATCTACACTCTGTAGACGGGCAGATTATGATATGATTCCATGATATCATCTCCCCAGCCACATCTCATCTCACCAGGACGTATGTGCTTCCGGCACACCCAACAATTTGTGGTTTCCTAGATGCCTTATCTGCTTTGTTTCCCATCCCTAAGACCATCTCACCCTTATCTCCCACTTTATTCTTTTTTCATTCACCCATTGTCATCTACCAAGCATCTCTCTCTTGACAATATCACTTCTATCTTCAGCCTGGATTGGCGTTCCCAGCTCATTCTGATTGTATTTCTAGCACAGCTCTTTCCTCCTAGCATTGCCAGTCCCTGTCACCCTGTCAGACTGTAAGTTCTTTAAGGAAGGCGAATGCCTGGCATCTCCATCTTCCTGCTGCCCTTCACGGGGTAGGAAAGTCAGTGGACGTGAAGCCTTTCATGTGGGAGGCACTCAGTAAACACACATTGTATTAAGCTGAATGTCAGATGAAGGGCATCTTTGGAAATACATCTGGTGGTGGTGTAGCCATAACACATTTAGAAACTGTGAGGTCTGCGACTAAGTTTGCAAACTCATCCTAGAAAAAGTGCTAACGACCTCACTGCTGAATATCACTATGGATCACCTTCCAAGTGATATTCACCATCAGCTGTGCACTGATACAAGTGCTTAGTCCACCCTTCGAAGCAAATTTGGAACTCTTTTTCTGGAATAGCCATAAAAGCTGTCATCAGACAAGGTCTGACAATTAGGTTTGCAAGCTTATCCTAGAAAAGTACTTTGAAGGGTAGATAAAGTGCTGGTGTCAGAGCATCACTTTCCGAGGTGAGCACTCGGAAGGTGATCGTAGTGATGTTCAGCAGTGAGATAGGAAGGTGACCGTAGTCATGTTCAGCAGTGAGGTAGGAAGGTGGCCGTAGTCATGTTCAGCAGTGAGGTAGGAAGGTGACCGTAGTGATATTCAGCAGTGAGGTAGGTCGACTGACCTCATACAAGTACCTTCCCAAAGTGTGAGGCGTGACTCTCCTGGTTTGCTGGCCCTGATGGAGTCTGCTGGTTTTCATTTCCCTGCTATCTTTTAGACCTTATTTGACTGTTCAAACTCACAAAGGCATCATTTAGTTACTTTGCTGAATGGAATGTAGTTTGGCCTTTAGAAAATGATTCTAACTCCTTCCAGCCACTAGGTTATCATTTGTTCAGAGCATGCGGTAGACGGTGGTTGAAAGTGAATGTGGAGGTGATGGTGGTCTATGACGGTACTGCAGGAAGCATTTAAATGACAGGAGCGGCGTCCAAGGAACACCGCGAGGGAAAGGGGAACCCAGTGTTAGGTGAGGTCCAACAATGAGATAATTCAGGCAGAGTTGCCAGCTTTCGGTGACTGCAAGAATTTTGAAGATTTAAAAATAGATATAATATTCTCCCCGATGCATTCCCAGACGTGGAAGGCTTCTCTGCACATTCCCAGACTCGGTCCTACACGGCACATAAAATAGAGAAGAGGTGTTTTGGTCTAAATCTGGACAAAACGAGGCATGAATTAAAGTCCCACATTCCAAAAGGAAAAAGTAAAACCTCAGCACAAAATCCTATCACTCTATATCCTTGCAGACATAGCTGAGGTTAGTGTTAAAAGTATTACATCAGTTTTATTTTTTTCCTCTTTCTGAGAAATAAAGTAGTGGGAAAAAGGAGGAAATAAATTCAGAGTGGTGTATATGTTATAGAAAAACATAAAATTTACAAGTCTTTCTGAAAGGAAATTTGTTGGAAATTATATTATTCTAACTTTGGGATACAGATGTATTTTACCAAAATGAAAATCGAGTAGTGTTTACCACCCCAAAAGCATTCGTTAGTGGTGTTAAAAGTGATAGTTAGGAATTTCCTCAATTAATTTTGAAATGAAAAAAGTAAATATTGTTATTTGATTTGTTATTCAGATTCTCTTGCAGTATACTTCAGATGTATGCTGCACAAACATTTGTAGACTAATTTTGGCTAAAAAAATAATGAATAAGTAAATAAGTAAATGAACAAATAAATAAATAAATAAATCTTTTATGCATTACTTTGTTATTCTATTTAAACTTTTAACAGTGAATATTTTATTCAGCTGTTTATTTTTTCATTTAACTTTGTTACTAAACTGGATAACCAGTATTACTTGATAAATCACTTATTTATCAGGGAAATGATATATATTACTAATATTGTATCAAAAAGGTGCTAACAGTATTTTTTAAAAGAAAAACTGCAAAGAGAATTAATTTTTTGTATTTATGAAAATACAAAACCGCTACTATATTTTATAGTGAAAGCATTCATTTGGTTTAATGGGTTTACTGAGGAAAATGGGATAGGGAAATTTTGTAGGTGACTGATAGAAACTTGCTTGGACGAGTCAGCCAGCTGCCCCATGCTGGCTGTTGCTTCAGGTCGAAAATGAGGTTGGATTATGTCTATAAAATTTATCTAAGCTTTAAAATGTAATGATGCTGTGATTTCTCTTAATTATCTAAAGAAAAACTAATTTAAAAATATACAATGCTCTAAAATGAGTAATATGGTACAACTCTTTGGAAAATGTGAATTATGAAAGATTGAGTATATATATTTAATTCATTCTTATCTTGCTTTTGTAGTCAAGGGTATTTCTTAACTGAATGAGTAATAGCTTCACACAGTGAACAATTTAAGAAATACTTAATTGGATCAGATGCTGAACCTTTGGGTGTTGGAATCAATGTCCTTGAAGCTGAGGCTGAATGTCAGCATCATAGAAAGAGTTTCCGGGGCCATGTGAAAAATGGGAAGTTTTATTCAAAAATTGAATTGTTTTCAAACTTGCTATGTGAAAATGTTAAGTAGGTAAGTGTTTTTTAAAGGCTATAATTCAGTCTCAGAACTGCCAAGGGCACCGCCCTCCACAGACTGCTGCTGAGATTCCTCTAATCCACATTTGCGTTGACCTTACGTTGGTGGAAGAGCCTCACTTTTATCTACTATCTCCATTGCATTTTCCTTCATATTCTTTATTATCTCTGGGTAGAAAATACTTTTCTTAGCTGTTGCCAACATGATTTTGAAGATCCTTGGAAGTTCTTAGAAGTCCTGAGGTATTAAATCTCGAAGTGTCTTGTTCCTTTCAGAGACGATGGACCTGCACAGGATGCAGCGTACAGGGACGCAGGCCGGAGACTGACTCATCCTGCTCTATGGCATTTGCAAACATTTTGCAGAATGAATCCTATTTAACCTGGAACTCAATGAGCGGCTGGGAGTTTTTTTGCAAGTTCCAGGGCGTGTGTTTGTAGGTGTGGTGGCTCTGTGACCAGAGACTAAGAGAAAGAAACAACTGTGAGAATAGCCGTGAGTTCCAGGGGCTTAGTCTTTGGCTTCTATGGTTCTTTTTTTTTTTTTTTTCCTTTATTTTTTATTGTTGGGGATTCATTGAGGGTACAATAAACCAGGTTACACTGATTGCATTTTTTAGGTAAAGTCCTCTTACAGTCGTGTCTTGCACCCAAAAGGTGTGGCACACACCAAAGCCCCACTCCCTTCCCTCCTTCCCTCTCTTTGCTCTTCCTTTCTGATTTCATTTCATTTCTTTTCTTTTCTTTTCTTTTCTTTTTTTTTTTTTTTTTTAAGCAGGAACTCAACTTTATTGTGTCAAGCAGCCACTTATATAGAGCGTGGGGAAGGGGCAGGGAAAGAAGGCAGGGGATGGGGTGCGTGACAGGGTCGGGCCAATGGCATGGTACCACGTTGGCTGTATCTAGGTAGAGGCAGTTTCAGGCCGGGCCTTGCTGAGTTGTTGCTACGCGGAAGTAGCTTGATGAATCTACTTCTAGTCAGGCTCGGGAAGTTGCACTAGGCCTCAGGCACATGGCAGGGCCCAACAATTCCCTCTTTTGTTTTTTGTATGGCAGAAAAACATAGCCCCTGTCTTAGGTTGCCTGCTCTTGCAGTTTCAGTCTTAC
>CAUYPK010004675.1:0-70846 GCA_963574355.1 Loris lydekkerianus
GGTGTGTTAAATGCTTTTTTTTTTTTTTTTTAAATTGAGACGGTCTCACTTTATGGCCCTTTGGTAGAGTGCCATGGCATCACACAGCTCACAGCAACCTCCAGCTCCTGGGCTTAAGCGATTCTCTTGCCTCAGCCTCCCGAGTAGCTGGGACTACAGGCGCCTGCCACAACGCCCGGCTATTTTTTTGTTGCAATTTGGCCGGGGCTGGGTTTGAACCCACTACCCTCGGCATATGGGGCCAGTGCCCTACTCACTGAGCCACAGGCGCCGCCCAAATGCTTTTTTTTTTTTTTGAGATAGAGTCCTACTATGCTGCCCTTGGTAGAGTGCTGTGTTGTCACAGCTTACAGCAAACTCAAACTCTTGGGCTTAAGCGATTCTCTTACCTCAGCCTCCCAAGTAGCTGGGACTACAGGCTCCCGCCACAATGCCCGGCTATTTTTTTTTTTTTTTTCAGTTTTTGGCCAGGGCCGGGTTTGAACCCACCACCACCAGTATATGGGGCCAGCGCCCTACTCCTTTGAGCCACAGGCACTGCCCAATGCCTGGCTATTTTTTGTTGCAGTTGTCATTGTTGTTTAGCTGGCTTGGGTGGAACTGGCCACCCTCGGTAACCACGGTGCTATGGGTGCTGGCTATTTTTTTGTTGCAGTTGTCATAGTGTTTTATCAGGCCTGGGCCAGGTTCAAACCCGCCAGCTTCAGTGTATGTAGCTTGTGCCCTACTCACTGAGCTAAGGGCACCAAGTCTGTTAAATGCATTTTTGATTTATAATATTGTAAATGTAGTATACATTTATCGGAGCATAACCACATCATAAATCAAGGAGCATCTATACACCCTTTACCTCTTAACTCTGCCTTATATCACTTTCCTGGCTAGCATTCTGTTACTTTTGTTCTGCTTTAAAGGAAGATTCCATTGATCAGGCTGAGCCTTTGTATTCCCAAAGAACCCTGAAGGGGGGGTTGGTGCCGTGGCTCAACGGAGTAGGGTGCCGGCCCCTTATGCTGGAGGTGGCCGCGGGTTCAAACTTCAAGCCCAGCCCCGGCCAAAAACTGCAAAAAAAAAAGAACCCTGAAGTGGTTAGAATCTCATCTACCTCTTCATGTGACTCCCAAAGTTATCAAGTATTGTATTAGTAAAGGCCTTGAGTTAGGGTGGTGCCTGTGGCTCAAGGTGTAGGACGTTGACCCCATATACTAGAGATGGTGAGTTCAAACCGGGCCCCAGCCAAAAAATGCAAAAAAAAAAAAAAAAAAAAAAAAAGGGCCTTGAGTTACACGTGTAGCATCTTCAAGTAAGTAAAAGACTCAAAGAGCACATGTGTCATATCAGAGGCGGTGACATATGATAGGGCTGATTCTCTCAAAAGTGGCAGAAACTCAGAGCAAATGAGCTGAAGAATATGAGATTAGATAACTTGAAATAGGTCAGGCATGGTGGCTCAAGGCTGTAATCCTCGCACTCTGGGAAGCAGAGGCAGGTGGAGCATTGCCTGAGCTCACAGGTTCAAGACCAACCTGAGCCAGAGCAAGACCCCTTCTCTAAAAAAAAAAAAAATAGCCCGTTGTTGTGGCAGGCTATTCGGGAGGCTGAGGCAAGAGAATCATTTGAGCCCAAGAGCTCAAGATCGCTGTGAGCTGTGACACCATAGCACTCTATCGAGGGTGACAAAGTGAGACTCTATCTCAAAGAAATATAAAACTTATAGGTTTTGGGCGGCTCCTGTGGTTCAGTGGGTAGGGCACTGGCCCCGTATACCAGGGGTGGCAGGTTTGAGCCCAGCCCTGGCCGAACTGCAATGAAAAAATGGCTGGGCGTTGCGGCAGATGCCTATTGTCACAGCTACTTGGAGGCTGAGGCAAGAGAATCGCCTAAGCTCCAGGAGTTGGAGGTTGCTGTGAGCTGTGACGCCACACCACTCTACCGAAGGCGATAAAGTGAGACTCTATCTCTACAAAAAAAAAAAAAAAAACTTATAGGTTTTAATTATGGCTGGAATCCAGGAGCTCAAATGACATTCAAGCTCTCCATTTTCCTTGCTTTCCAGGCTTTCTATGTGGCAAGTATGATGGCCTCCAGCAGGTTTAACTCAGCAACTTCAAGGGAAAGAGACAATTTCCCCCAATGCCTATGGGAGGAAAATGTCTAGAGAGAACTGTAGGTGACTCAGCTAAAGGCAAGTGCCCATTCTCTCTCTGATCCAATCACTGAAATTAGGCAAATGGGATACTCTGTTGGGCAAGACATGGTCATGTGCTCACCCCTATCACCCAGAATTAGGTGAGTCAGAATCAGCTTCAGGCAACCCACATAAAATGGTTCATTTTTTGAATGCTTTTATCCTCAAAAGGTTAGAGAAGGAATGCAGTGGCACAATCATATTCGCTGTAACATGGAACACCTGTCCTCCCTGCACAGCTTTCCAAACACCACCATTCCTGGCTCATTTTTGAAATTTTTTTTGTGGAGACTATAGGGTGGGGTCTTCCTATATTGCCCGGGCTGGTGTCAAACTCCTGGTCTCAAGGGATCCTTTGGTTTCTCAAAGTGCTGAGACTATAGGAGAGAACCACCATGTTCAGGCTCAACCAAAGGAGTTTCCTCTTCTTTTTTTTTTTTTTGAGGTAAGAGGCAGAGTCTTACTCTGTCACCCAGACTAGTGTGCAGCAGTGTGACTGCAGCTCACTGCAACCTCAAATTCCTGGGCTCAAATGATCCTTGCTCCTCAGCTTCCCAAGTAGCTGGGACAATAGGTGGATGTCACTATGCCTGGCTAATTTTTTTTGTTGGTTTGTTTATTGTAGATATAGGGAATCTCCTTATGCTGCTCACAGTCTTGAACTTCTGGCCTACAGCAGTTTGTCAGCCTTAGCCTCCCAAAGTATGGGCAAAACTCTTCTTAAGAAATCCAGGTGCAGTTGCTCATGCCTGTAATCCCAGCACCCTGGGAGGCCGAGGCAGGAAAATCCAAAGAGCTCAGGAGTTCCAGACCTCATCTCTCTAAAAACAGAAAAAGGCTTGGCGCTCATAGCACAGTGGTTACGGCACCAGCCAACATACACCGAGGCTGGTGGGTTCGAACCCAGCCCGGGACAGCTAAAAAAACAATGACAACTGCAACAAAAAATAGCGGGGCGTTGTGGCAGGTGGCTGTAGTCCCAGCTACTCAGGAGGCTGAGGCAAGAGAATCGCTTAAGCCCATGCCTCGGCACATGTAACTCAGGGGCTAGAGCGCCAACCACATACACCTGGAGCTGGCAGGTTCAAATCCAGTCCAGGTCTGCCAAACAACAATGACAAGTATGACCAAAAAATAGCCAGACATTGTGGCAGGCGCCTGTAGTCCCAGCTACTCGGGAGGCTGAGGCAAGAGAATCGTTTGGGTCCAGGAGTTTGAGGTTGCTGTGAGCTATGACGCCACAGCACTCTGCCCAGGGTGACAGCTTAAGATTGTCTCAAAAAAAAAAAAACCCCAGAATCGCTTAAGCTCAAGAGTTTGAGGTTGCTGTGAGCTGTGATGCCACAGCACTCTACCAAGGGTGGCAAAGTGAGACTCTGTCTCAAAAATAAATAAATAAATAGATAAATAAAAATAGAAAAAAAATTAGTTGGGCATCCTGGTGAGCACCTGTAGTCCCTGCAACTTAGGAGTCTGAGGCAGGAGCGTCACTTCAGCCCAGCAGTTTGAGGTTGCTGTGACCTATGCAGATGCCATGGCACTCTAGCCTGGGCAACAGAGTGAGACTGTCAAAAAAAGAGAGAGAGAAAGGGAGAGAGAGAGAGAGAGAGGGAGAGAAGGAAAACTCTGACTACACGGGGTAAAAGAAAACCCTGTCTATTCTAGTTTTTCCAATTCATATAACAGAACCTAAGAAGTTTTACTTATCTTTTGTACTAGAAAGAAGCTAGAATTTGTAGGCAAACAGGCCTAGGTTCAAGCCCAACTTCTGAAACGATTGTATAGCAGCAGTTCATTCTCTCTCTCTTTTTTTTTTTTTTTTTTTTTTGAGACAGTCTCACTCTGTCACCCTAGGTAGAATGCAGTGGCCTCATAGTAACCTCAAACTCTCTTGAGCTTGAGCAGTCCTCTTGCCTCAGCCTCCTGAATAGCTGGGACTATAGGCAACCACCACAACATCGGGCTATTTTTAGAGAGGGGGTCTCCCTCTGCTCAGGTTGATCTGGAACTCCTGAGCTCAGGCAATCCACCAGCCTCAGCCTCCAAGAGTGCTAGGATTATAGGCATGAGCCACCCATGCCCAGCCAGATTTATTTATTTTTATTTTTTTGAGACAGAGTCTCAAGCCATTGCCCTGGGTAGAGTGGTGTGGCATAATATCTCACAGAAACCTCCATCTCAGGCTCAAGCGATCCTGTTGTCTCAGTTTTTCTATTTTTAGTAGAGACGGGGGAGAGGGGTTGTCTGGCTTTTGCTCAGACTGGTCTTGGACTTGTGAGCTCAAGCAATCCACATGCCTCAGCCTCCCAAAGTGCTAGAATTACAAGTGTGAGCCACTGCACCGGGCGCACATTTTTTTCCTTTTTTCCTTTCCTTTTTCTTTTTGACACCTGGAGAGAGGGAGTACATTTTAATTTTTTTTTTTTTTGAGTACATTTTAATTTTAAAGAAATTTTATTTTATTTTTTTTTTTGAGACAGAGTCTATGTCGCCCTGGGTAGAGTGCTGTAGTGTCACAGCTCACAGCAACCTCCAGCTCTTGGGCTTAGGCAATTCTCTTGCCTCAGCCTCCCAAGTACGTATGACTATAGGTGCCTGCCACAATACCCAGCTGTTTTTTGTGGCAATTGTCATTGCTGTTTAGCTGACTGGGGCTAGGTTCGAACCTGCCACCCTGGGTGTATGTGGCTGACACCATAACCACTGTGCTACGGGAGCCAAGCCACTTTTTTTGTTTTTGAGACAGAGTCTTACTCTATTGACTTGGGTAGAGTGCCATGGCACCATAGCTCACAGTAACCTCAAATTCTTGGGGTAAAGCAATACTCCTGCCTCAGCCTCCCGAGTAGCTGGGACGATCTATAGGCACCCACCACAACACATGGCTAGTTTTTTTTATTTTTCTATTTTTAGTAGAAATGGGGTCTCCCTCTTGCTCAGGCTGATCTGGAACTCCTAAGCTGAAGGGATCTTCTGGCCTCAGCCTCCCAGGGTGTTAGGATTACAGGCGTGAGCCAGCAAGCCCAAGCCACACATGACCATTTTTGAGTTATCACTTTCAGCATGGATGGATGCATCATCTCAGATAGGAGCAGAATGGTTGTGAGAGATGGGGATTAACTGAAATACCACAGGACTAATTTAGATAATAGACTTAAAGGGCTTAGACGTAGGCACTCAACTGAAAATAGTTCTCTTGCTTTTCTGTCTTCACATGGTGCTTTAAGAAGGCCAAGGTTAGGTAGCCATCTGCTCCAGCAGTACCAGGATCTCTGATAGGGACCTGGTAAAGCTCTTTGGTTGTAACAACCTAGAACAAGTAAGAGGATTGGTGGAAAGATTCAGGGATGGGCAGCGCCTTTGGCTCAAGGAGGAGGGCACCGGCCCCATATATCAGAGGTGGCCTGTTCAAACCCGGCCTGGCCAAAAACTGCAAAAAAAAAAAAAAAAAAAAAATCAGGGAAACTGCAGGAAGAAACTCCAGTCTTCCTAGGAATTGTTCTACTTCTCTCCCAACAATTATCACCACTGACCACCATTTTCTCTTGCTTAGTTCATTCCATCATCTCTTAACTCAGTTCCTCACATCCCCTGGTTGCTCTCTATAGCTACTCACCCTACCGCAGCTGTAATAGTTTTACTTTTAAAAACAGACACGTAGGCTCACTGCCTGTAGCTCAGTGGTTTGGACTCTGGCCACACATGCCAGGGCTGGTGAGTTCAAACCTGGCCCAGGCTTGCTAAACAACAATGACAACTCAACAAAAAAATAGCCGGGCGTTTTGACGGCACCTGTAGTCCCAGCTACTTGGGAGGCTGAGGCAAGAGAATCGCTTAAGCCCAAGAGTTTGAGGTTTCTGTGAGCTATAACACTACAGTACTCTACAGAGGGTGATAAAGTGAGACTCTGTCTCAAAAATTAAATAAATAAAGCTGGGCATAGTGGCTCACGCCTGTAATCCTAACACTCTGGGAGACTGAGGAGGGTGGATTGCCTGAGCTCAGGAGTTCTAGATCAGCCTGAGCAAGAGGGAGACCCCCCTCTCTAAAAGTAGCCAGGCATTGTGGCAGGAGCCTGTAGTCCCAGCTACTTGGGAGGCTGAGGCAAGAGGATCATTTGGCCTAGGAGTTTGAGGTTGCTGTGAGCTATGACACTATCGCACTCTACCCAGGGCAACAAAGTGAGACTCTGTCAAAAAAAAAAAAAAAGAAAGGAAGGAAGGAAGGAAGGAAAGAAGAGAAAAGAGGGCAGTGCCTGTGGCTCAAAGGAGTAGGGTGCCGGCCCCATATGCCAGAGGTGGCAGGTTCAAACCCAGCCCCGGCAAAAAAGAAAGAAAGAGAGAAAGAGAGAGGAGAGAGAGAGAGAAAGAAAAAAGAAAGAAAGAAAGGAAAAATAGCCCAGTGTGGTGGCCCAGGCCTAGCTCCTTAGGAGGTTCGGGTGGAAGGATGCAATCTGACAGACCAGAATGAAAATGAACCCAGCTGCCTTGCCTCAGGGCACGACAACAAAGGGGAGGCAGTTCTTCCACTGCAGAGTTCCCAGGTAGAGTCCTACTGAGGGCACACCCTTCTGAGACTTTTGTCTGAAATCACACCCTTGTTTACTTCTTCCCCTTTCCTGTCCTGCTGCTCCACCCCCTTACCAGTTTCTCCTGAGTGCCCTCTAATTAGTCACTTGCACAGGGATCTCCCTAGAATCTGCTTCTGGAAAAACTGACCTATTTATGTGTTTTTGTTAAAACAGGGCTTATTTGCTTATTTATTGGGGGCATTTGTTTAATTACAAAAGTAATAAGACACTATCACCATAAAATTCAAGCAGAACTGAACACAAAGCAATGTTAAATTTGACAAATTCCCAGAGGGCAAACTGTGGTGCTGTCTGTTCCTTTTAGACTTGCAACTATGTGTTGTCACTCAGACTTGGATTTTGTTTGCTTGTTTTTTGTTTTTTGTGGTTTTTTTTTTCATAATGGGGTTAGCTCTGTGTGTTTCATTTGGCAAACTGCCCTTTTTCTTTAAGAATCTGTCCTGAGCATTTTGTCACGTAAGCACATATGGACCTGCATTTAGGGTGACCTTCTTAGACTGCTGGTGATGTCAGGCTGCTTCGCTTCCTACAGCCCACAAAGTTAAGAAAAGAAAAATAGCTCCAAACCCTCTGAGGTATGTGAAATAAGCAAAATTCATCAGGCCTGGAGAAATATTATTTTTTTCTTTTTTTTTTTTTTTTAGACAGAGTCTCACTTTGTAGCCCTGGGTTGAGTGCAATGGTGTCATTGTAGCTCACAGCAACTTCAAACTCCTGGGCTCAAGCAATCCTCCCACTCCAGCCTCCTGAGTAGCTGGGACTACAGGTGTACACCACTATGCCTGGCTAGTTTTTCTATTTTATTTATTTATTTATAGCGTTTGTATTTTTAGTAGAGGCAGGGTCTTTTTCTTTCTTTCTTTTTTTTTTTTTTTGAGACAGAGCCTCAAGCTGTCCACCTGGGGAGAGTGATGTGGCATCACAGCTCACAGCAATCTCCAACTCTTGGGTTCACGCGATTCTCTTGCCTCTGCCTCCCAAGTAGCTGGGACAACAGGTGCCCGCCACAATGCCTGGCTATTTTTTGGTTGCAGCCGTCATTATTGTTTGGTGGGCCTGGGCTGGATTGGAACCCGCCAGCTCAGGTGTATGTAGCTGGTGCCTTAGCCACTTGAGCCACAGTGGCCAAGCTGAGACAGGGTCTTGCTTTTCCTCAGGCTGATCCTGAACTCCTGAGCTCAAGAAATTTGCTCACCTGGGCCTGGCATGGTGGCTCATGACTGAGCTCAGGAGTTCCAGATCAGCCTGAGCAAGAGCGAGACCCTGTCTCTAAAAATAGCTAGGCACTGTGGCAGGCACCTGTAGTTCCAGCTACTTAGGAGGCTGAGGCAAGAGAATCGCTTAAGCCCGAGAGTTTGAGATTGCTTGAGCTATGCCTCCTCAGCATTCTACCAAGGTTGACCAAATGAGACTTTGTCTCACAAAAAAAAAAAAAAAAGAAAAAGAAAAGAAAAGAAATTCGCTTGCCTCAGCCTCCCAGAGTGCTTGGATTACAGGCATGAGCCACTGTGTCCAGCCCCAGAGAGATATAATACTAATATGGGACTTCAGTCATGGCCCCTTCCCCAAACATATGCTCTGGGGTAATTATTTAAAGGTATTTTGGATCAGTCCCAGTGGCTCATAACTGTAATCCCACACTTTGGGAAGCTGAGAGCAGGAGGATCATCTGAGGCCAGGAATTTGAGACCAACCTGCTGGGAGTAGTAATCCCAACTACTCAGGAAGCAGAGGCAAGAGGTTCCTTGAGCCCAAATGTTCGAAGTTGCAGTGAGCTATGATTACACTCCTGGGCAATGGAGTGAGCCCCATCTCCAAAAAAAAAATTAAAAATAGGCCAGTCACGGTGGCTCATGCTTGTAATTCTGGCACTGTGGGAGGCCAAGATGGGAGAATCGCTTGAAGTCAGGAGTTCCAGATAAGCCTGAGCAAAAGTAAGACCACTGTCTCTCCAAAAAATGGAAAATTAGCTAGCCTTTGTGGTAGGTGCACCTGTGGTCCCAGCTTAGTGAATCACTTGTAGGAGAGACGTAAATGGAAGGAAACTGAGTCCAGGGTCTGTGTACACAACGTGGCCTTTATTCACTCCAGTGCAAGAGCACTAAGTTTGAAAAAGAAGTCAGCACGTGATTAAGGGTGGGGGGGGGGAGTATAAGGGCTGGAGCGTAGGGATTGGTGTACTCATTCCTTCCTGGGCGGGGCTTGTGCACTAGTTTCCCTGTTCCTGTGCTCAGTTCTATTTCGGCGGGTCCCTGAGCTCAGCCCTATCAACTTGAGCCCAAGAGTTTGATGTTGTGAGCTATGATTTTGTCACTGAACGTTATTATTTTATTTTATTATTTATTTAAAGGTTCTTAGCAGCTTTACTTATTTAATTAATTAATTAATTTATTGCAGTTTTTGGCCAGGGCTGGGTTTGAACCCGCCACCTCCAGCATATGGGGCTGGTGCCCTACTCCTTTGAGCCACAGGCACCACCCTATTTTTTTATTTTTTTGAGACAGAGTCTCACTTTGGTGCCTTTGGTAGAGTGCCATGGCATAATAGCTCAAAGGAAACTCAAACTCTTGGGCTCAAGAGATCCTCTTGCCTCAGTTTTTCATTTTTAGTAGAGACAGGGTCTCATTCTCACTCAGGCTGGTCTCCAACTCCTGAGCTCAAGCAATCCACCCACCTCCGCATCTCAGAGTGCTGGGATTACAGGCTTGAGTCACTGAGCCTGGCCTCTATAATTTTTTTTTCCGGCCTCTATTTTATTTGTTATTTTCTTTTAATTTTTATTTTGGGCCGGGCACGGTGGCTCACGCCTGTAATCTTAGCACTTTGGGAGGGCAAGGTGAGTGGATAGCTTGAGCTCAAGATCAGTTCTAGAGTTGGAGACAGCCTGAACAAGAGCCAGACACTGTCTCTAAAAAATAACTGGGCCTTGTGGCGGGTGCCTGTAGTCCCAGCTACTTGAGAGGCTGAGGCAAGAGAATCGCTTAAGCCCAGGAGTTAGAAGTTGCTGTGGGCTGTGACACCACAGTACTCTATCAAGGTAGACAAAATAAGACTGTCAGCAGTGCCCATAGCGCAGTCAGTAGGGCATCAGCCACATACACAGAGGCTGGTGGGTTTGGACCTGGCCCAGGCCCAATGACAACTGCAATAGCACCAACAAAAATAGCTGGGCGTTGTAGCAGGCACCTGTAGTCCCAGCTACTTGGGAGGCTGAGGCAAGAGACTCTCTTAAGCCAAGAGTTTGAGGTTGCTGTGTGCTGTAACGCCACAGCACTCTACCCAGGGTGACATCTTGAGACTCTGTCTTAAAAACAAACAAAAGAAAAAAACAAAGTGAGACTGTCTCCACACACACACAAAAAAAGTTTTCAGAATTTGTGATAGGAAGAACTATGACTATCCAATTAACAGCTTATGTTACTTTAATGTAAAGTCTTAGTAAACACCTTAGGAACAACTGCTTCTTTTCCAGCAGAGAAGTCCTCAAAGTTGACCCAAATAAAGTATTTATATTAGGTTCCCCCCAGTTTTTCCCATTAGGTTGAAATAGTAATGCTTCCCATTGTTTCTGGAATAAAATCCAAACTTTTACTCTGCTACAAGAGGGCCTGATCTGGCTCTCTATGATGCTCCTGCCTCATCTCACATTCTTCTCCACTAAGAGTAGCCTGAGTACAAGAATTTGAGGTTGTTGTAAGCTATGATACCACAGCACTCTACCAAGAGTTACAGGGAGATTTTGTCTCAAAAAGAAAAAAAAAAGTGTTTATTTGAATTGTAAAATTGTCCTTTGGAAGCCATATACTTTGATACGACAATATCTGAAGTGGTATTCTGATTCTAAACACAAGGGATTATAGAGGCTTGTGTTACTGAGATTCTCCTTTTTTTTTTGAGACAGAGCCTTAAGCTGTCGCCCTGGGTAAAGTGCCATGGCATCACAGCTCACAGCAACCTCCAACTCCTGGGCTCAAGGGATTCTCCTGCTTCCACCTGCCAAGTAGCTGGGCCTACAGTCCACAGCGCCTGGCTATTTTTTGGTTGCAGCCGTCATTATTGTTTGGCGGGCCCAGGCTGGATTCAAACCTGCCCCCTCAGGTGTATGTGGCTGGTGCCTTAGCTGCTTGAGCCACAGGCACCGAGTCATGAGATTCTCCATTTTTGATAAACTCATTGAATGTGGAATTCAGATCTATAGGCAAACATTTACATATTACATATGAGGTCTGACAATGAAGTTTGTGAACTTGCCACCTTTTGCTTATGTTGGCAGCACTCTACAAACAATTCAGTAAGGTTTCATAACATTGGTACGTGTCTGTGTCCCTATCTCACAGCTGTGTCTGTGTGAATGTGTGGCGGTGTCTTACTGAGTGGCATTCATCACCGTTTGTGTTTTTGTATGCTGTCATGCAAATGTCAGAGTTTGAATTAAAGTAACAAACAAACATTCATAAATTTCTTGTAAAACTCGGCAAGAATGGAAGTGAAATAAGGGACATATTAGTCGAAGTTTATGGGGATAATGCCTTGAAGAAAATGGCAGTGTACAAATGGATTAAACTGTCTTTTCTTTTTTTTTTCTTTTGTAGAGACAGAGTCTCACTTTATTGCCCTCAGTAGAGTACAGTGACATCACAGCTCACAGCAACCTCCAACTCTTGGGCTTAGGCGATTCTCTTGCGTCAGCCTCCCAAGTAGCTGGGACTACAGGTGCCTGCCACAACGCCCAGCTATTTTTTGTTGCAGTTTGGATGGGGCCGGGTTTGAACCCGTCACCCTTGGTATATGGTGCCGGCGCCCTACTCACTGAGACACAGGCGCCACCCTAAACTTTCTTTTCAAGACAGAGTCTGACTCTGTCACACTGGGTAGGGGGCCGTGCTCACAGCAACCTCAAACTCGTGGGCTCAAGCAATCTTCCTGCTTCAGCCTCCCAGGTAGCTGGGACTGTAGGCACTCACCACAATGCCTGGCTAGTGTTTCAATCTTTAAGCCAGAGTCTCCCTCTTGAAACTCCTAAGCTCAAGAGATCCACCCACCTTGGCCTCTCACAGTGCTAGGATTACAGGGGTGAGCCACAGCACTTGGCCTAAACTGATGTTTTATTTATACACAAATAAAACAAGTCTTTGGCTCAGAGACTGTAGCTCAGCAGCTTGGGCACCAGCAACATACACTGGAGCTGGTGGGTTCGAATCCAGCCTCAGCCTGACAAACAACAATGACAACTACAATCAAAAAGTAGCTGGGTATTGTGGCAGGCACCTGTAGTCCCAGATACTTGGGAGGTTGAGGCAAGAGAATTACTTAAGCCCAAGAGCTGGAGCTTGCTGTGAGCTGTGATGTCACAGCACTCCACTCAGGGTGATATAGTGAGATTCTGTCTCTTAACAAAAAAAAAAAAAAAAAGGCTCGGCGACTGTGGCTCAAGCAGCTAAGGCGTCAGCCACATACACCTAAGGGGGCGGGTTCGAATCCAGTCCAGGCCCGCCAAACAACAATGACGGCTGCAACCAAAAAATAGCTGGGTGTTGTGGCAGGCACCTGTATTCCCAGCTACTTGGGAGGCGGAGGCAGGAGAATCACTTGAGCCCAGGAGTTTGAGGTTGCTGTGAGCTGTAATGCCATGGCACTCTACTCAGGGCAACAGCTGAGTCTCTGTCTCAAAAAAAAAAAAAAAAAAAAAAAAAAAATGGGGCGGTGCCTGTGGCTCAGTGAGCAGGACACCAGCCCCATATACTGAGGGTGGCAGGTTCAAACTGCAACAACAACAAAAAAATAGCGGGGCATTGTGGTGGGCACCTGTAGTCCCAGCTACTTGGGAGGCTGAGGGAAGAGAATCACCTAAGCCCAGGAGTTGGAGGTTGCTGTGAGCTGTGATGCTATAGCACTCTACCAAGAGTGACCAAGTGAGACTCTGTCTCAATAATATTAATAATAATAGTAATAATAACAACAAATAAAAATACGGCTCAGCACCTGTAGCACAGTGATTATAGTGCTGGCTACATGCACTGAGGCTGGTGGGTTTGAGCCTGACCCGGGGCAGCTGAACAACAATGACAAATGCAAAAAAAAAATAGCTGGGCGTTGTGGCAGGTGCCTGTGGTTCCAGCTACATGGAAGGCTGAGGCAAGAGAATCACTTAAGCCCAAGAGTTTGAGGTTGCTGTGAGCTGTGATGCCATGGCACTCTACCTAGGGTGACAGAGTGAGACTCTGTCTCAAAAAAAAAAAAAGAAAAGAAAAGAAAAAAGAGAAAGAAAGAAAGGAAAAAACCTTATTTTTTAAGCCTCATTTTTTTTTTATAAAGTGGAAAAAAATGATAGCCCAGACTTGCAGGAGCATCATGAGGTTTAGATCAGCTACTGCTTGTTAAGCAGCCAGCGTAGCCTCAACACATGGTAAAGAGGAGCTGCTGAGACCAGCAGGTGATGTCTCTGACCATTCTGGGACTTTTCACAGTGTAGTTGATTGTGGCTCAGTCCCCTTTCTCAGGCTTTGGCCCTGTTAGGGCAGACATCGTCCTTCAAGGTGATTCAAATGACTGATCACTTAAGACTTCTCTCTCTGGCTTGCAAGTGATTGGCTTCCCAGTTAGGTTAGGTTTTTTTAAAAATAGTTCTTGACTGTCTATGAAATATGCAGACCAGTCACCTTATAAAAAATGTATGCATGTGTGCATTACAGCTGAGGCTACCATCTCCCGCAAGCATCAAACCCATCCCAACCCTTTTAGAAGTGACCACAGCTATCAGTTTGATATGTGTGATGACTTATTTTTACCGAAACTGCTCAGTACTTCAGTACTTTCAATCAAAAGGTTTGTGTCTTCTATTCTGGAAAAATCTTCACCTCTTATTCTTCAAGTATTGCTGCTGCCATTCACCCCATTCTCAATTCCTGGAATATGTGTTAGATGTTCTCAATCTGCCCCCATATTTCTTAATTTTTCTCTTTTCCTTCCTTCCTTCCTTTCTTTTTTTTCTTTTTTTTTGAGATAGAGTATCAAACTGTTGTCTTGGGTGGAGGGCCCTGGTGACATTATAGCTCAAAGCAACCTCCAACTCTTGGGCTTACATGGTCCTCTTGCCTCAGTTTTTTGTATTTTTAGTGGAGATGGCATCTGGCTCTGGCTCTAGCTCAGGCTGGTCTTGAACCTGTGAGCTCAGGCAATCCCCCTGCCTTGGTCTCCCAGAATATTAGGATTACACTGTGCCCGGCCTTCCTTTCTTTTTTGTTCCTCATTTCCTTCTGAGTTAATTTTCTAGCATTATCTTTATTTTCCCTGCAATTTAACTGTATTACAATAGAGCAATAGAGAATGCTCTAGAGCAGTGGTTCTAAACCTTCCTAATGCCGCAACCCTTTAATACAGTTCCTGTGGGTCACAACCCACAGTTTGAGAACCACTGCTCTAAAGCCTAGTGAGGGCTCATGTAGTCTGATCGTTTCTATATTTACTTATTTATTTATTTTTTTTGGGGTGGACAGAGTCTCATTATGTCACCCTCTGTAGAGCACTGTAGCTTCACAGCTCACAGCAACCTCAAACTCTTGGGCTTAAGTGATTCTCTTGCCTCAGCCTCCCAAGTAGCTAGGACCACAGGCGCCTGCCACAATGCCCAGCTATTTTTTTGTTGCAGTTGTCATTGTTGTTCAGTTGCCCCGGGTCAGGCTCAAACCCACCAGCCTCAGTGCATGTGGCCGGCGCTATACCCACTGTGCTACACGTGCTGAGCCGTATTTTTATTTGTTATTATTATTATTATTATTGAGACAGAGTCTCACTTGGTCACTCTTGGTAGAGAGCTATGGCATCACAGCTCACAGCAACCTCCAACTCCTAGGCTTAGGTGATTCTCTTCCCTCAGCCTCCCAAGTAGCTGGGACTATAGGTGCCTGTCACAATGCTCAGCTATTTTTGTTGCAGTTTGGCCAGGGCTGGGTTCAAATCTGCCACCCTCAGTATATTGGGCCGGCACCCTACTCACTGAGCCACAGGTGCCACCCCCCATTCTTTTTTTTTAAGAGATGAAGTCTCAGCTGGGTGAGTTGGCTCATGCCTATAATTTTAGCATTATGGAAGGCCAAAGCCAGTGGATTGCCTGACCTTAGGAGTTCAAGACCAGCCTGAGCAAGAGTGAGACTCTGTCTCTACTAAAAATAGAATAATTACCCAGGTGTTGTGGCAGGTCCCTAAAGTCCCATCTATTTGGGAGCTTGAACCCAATAGTTTGAGTTTGCTGTGAACTATGCTGATGCCAAGGCACTCTAGCCTGGACAACAGAGTGAGACTTAAAAAAAAAAAAAAAAAACAGGGCAGTGCCTGTAGCTCAAGGAGTAGGGCACCAGCCCCATATACCAGAGGTGTTGGGTTCAAACCCAGCCTCAGCCAAAATCTGCACCAAACCCCCCCCTCCCCAAATTTCTTGGGTGGCGCCTGTACCTCAAGTGCCTAAGGCACCAGCCACATACACTACAGCTGGTGAGTTCAAATCCGGCTCCGGCTTGCCAAATAATGACAACTACAACCAAAAAATATCCAGGCATTGTGGCTAGTGCCCTTAGTCCCAGCACAAGAATCGCTTATGCCCAAGAGTTGGAGGTTGCTGTGAGCTGTGATGCCACAGCACTCTACCCAGGGCTATAGCTTGAGGCTCTGTCTCAAAAAAAATTTTATTTTAAGTATGAGGATTTTTTTTTTTTTCATTAAAAAAGTCACATGTGGACCAGGTATGGTGGCTCATTCCTGTAATACTAGCACTCTGGGAGGCAGAGGCGGGTAGATTGCCTGAGCTCACGGGTTCGAGACCAGCCTAAGTTAGAGTGAGATCTCATCTCTAAAAATAGCCAAGCATTGTGGCAGGCACCTGTAGTCCCAGCTGCTTGGGGGGGCGGAGGAAAGAGAATAGCTTTAGCCCAAGAGTTTGAGGTTGCTGTGAGCTATGGCACCAATGCACTCTACTGGGGGTGACAAAGTGAGACTCTGTCTCAAAAAAAAAAAAAAAAAAAAAGTCACACAAAGACTGTATGCTACTGCCTATATATTAAGTCCTTTCTGTATTTAAAAAGGTGAAACAAGTTTGCAAAGACAGTGAATAACAGTCCTCCTATGAATATTCATTTGCTATAGTACAAAGTAAAATCAGGGTGGAAAGTGTCGTTTTCCACTTGGCAGAGTGAGCCCTCTGCTCTGGTACGTGGCTCCCCACCCTGTCCTGCAGCAAGCCAGGCCACCGTAAATAGCATCCCTCTTGCCTCCCTTAGGAATCTGACTACCATAATGATTACAAAATGGCCACTCCAATTACACTCAATAGTGCTGAGGTGGAGTCCCTGAATGCTGGCCGGTAACAAGCCTTTTACCAGAAACAAAAGCCTTAATGATTGTCGTGCAGCAAGCTAAATTACTCTTCAAGACCTCCTTAACCTGTGACCTTAACTACCTAAAGTTGTTCTATTGTTATTCTTGTTTATTAATTGTAACTGCAAGAGATTTTCTCCCAAATACTCTCGTGTTTACATTGCCTAATGAGGAAGAATGCTTGCAGTACACAGTGCCACATTTTCTCTTTTGTTCCTTTTATTGTACTTTGGTTTGTTACCTATCAAAGCATATTTGGGCAGAAGGGAACAACTGTGGTGGAATGGATCGCAACACACATTATTTCTTAAACTGAGGAAACTCTGAAAGCACAAAATCTAATTTCGCTTTCCTCTGGAGAGAATTCAAGCAACTTTGTTGCTTATTCAAGTATTCATAATGTGGTGTCAAATTCAAAAGTAAATGATAACCTTCAACATATGTGGACTTTCAAAAAAAAAAAAGTAAAAACAAGTCATTTAATAATCAGATTTTCCTAAATGTCACTTGATGGATTTATATGGCAGATTGACTATTAAAAATTCCATCCGGGTTACTTTTTATTTTTATTGTTTTGCAGTTTTTGGCCAGGGCCAGGGTCTGAACCCGCCACCTCTGGCATATGGGGCTGGCGCCCTACCCCTTTGAGCCACAGGTGCCGCCCATTGGGGTTACTTTTGAAACAGGTAAACAAAAGGTATGTTCACCAGAGGTAAACTCAGTAGACTTACAAATATACATATTTCTTTCCTTTCCTTTCCTTTCTTTCCCTTTCCTTCTTTCCCTTTCCTTCTTTCCCTTTTCCTTCCTTCCTTCCTTCCTTCCTTCCTTCCTTCCTTCCTTCCTTCCTTCTTTCTTTCAACAGAGGCTCACTCTGTCACACTTAGTAGAGTGCTATGGCATCACAGCTCACAGCAACCTCAAATTCTTGGGCTTAAGTGATCCTCTTGCCTCAGCCTCTCAAGTAGCTGTGACTATAGGTGCCCACCACAACGCCAGGCTTGCTTTTCTATTTTTAGTAAAGATGGTTTCTCACTTCTGTTCAGGCTGGTCTTAACCTCCTGAGCTCAGAAAATCTACCCACCTTGGCCTCCCAGTGTGTTAGGATTATAGGCATGGAAATACCAGGGTCCTGCCGAGGTGGAGCAGAGGCAAGACTGGGTCTAGAAAGTGTCAGGGGGCCAGGGTCTGATCCGAATTTGGTAGTCCACTGGATGTGAGACCTTGAGAATGGTGCACACACTCTGGAATTTCAGATTGGTCCTCTGTAAAGAAGGACACAGGGGGGTCAAGTCATAGGAAGCTAGGGTCCTCAGCCAGGCATAGTGGCTCATGTCTGTAATCCTAGCACTCTGGGAGGCTGACGCAGGTGGACTGACTGAGCTCGCGGGTTGGACCAGCCTGAGCAAGAGCAAAACCTCGTCTTTAAAAATAGCCAGACGTTGTGGCAGGTGCCTGTAGTCTTAGCTACTGGGGAGGCTTGAGGCAAGGAGATGACTTGAGCCCAAGAGGTTGAGATTGCTGTGAGCTATAATGCCATGGCATTCTACAGAGGGCAATAAAGTGAGACTGTCTAAAAAAAAAAAAAACAAGAAAGAAAGAAAATGAAGTTAGGGTCTTGATAGCATATCTGGCTCAAGTTTTCTGCTTCCTCTATGCTGTGGGGCAGGGGCAGGGAAGGTCAGGACCAGGCAGGTTTTAATAGACTCTTTGCCATTAATAATGTAGAAAGCTGTCTGGAGGGACAGAACTTAATTTTTGGTTTGGCAAGAGAAGCTGCTATTTAAAACATACCATTTGTTTCTCAGCATAGAAGGACATGGAAAGTCACTAGGGGCTGAGCTGTCAAGGGAAGAATCCCTGGATCCCTGAAGTGACCCTTCTTAGGTAAATGTAAGGCTGGTTTATTTTCCAATCCTGTGTGTGTGTGTGTGTGTGTGTGTGTGCGCACATGTGCACAGTTGTGTGAAAGTATCCTTTGTGGCCTAAAATAGGCTATCTCTCTAAATTCGTTTTAGATGGAGACGGAAGGAGGGAAGGAAGATTGCATTCTAGGAATGACCAGATTAAAATGCCAATCCCTTCCAGTTGATGGTCAGTGTTATTAGACCATCTCTGAAGCATTAAAATGTCTTTTCCCTTTCTACTCTCTCTTTCTGGAATCTATTAGATGTTGTTCCTCCTTCTGAACTTATCTCTTACTTTCCTCTCAGACATGAATTTAATTTGGAAAAATTGGAAAATATATTGGTGACTGGGCACAGTGGAAGGCCAAGGCAGGAGAATCCCTTGAGCTCAGGAGTTTGAGACCATTCTAAGTAAGAGGGAGACTCCCTTCTCAAAAACAACAAAAAATATATATGCACATATATTATGTATATATAAAATATATTGCTAAATAAAATTAAAGGTGGGCATGAGCCGATCATGAGGAATGACCACTCTGGATCCACAAGTACATATACCACCATGAAATTTCTTGACCAAATCTATTCAGTCTGTCTTTTATTTATTTACATAAGAATACATAAATAGCTTCCTTGCCCCCTTAAAGAAAAAAAAGAGAATATAGGGCAATGCCTGTGGCTCAAAGGAGTAGGGCGCCAGCCTCATATGCCAGAAGTGGCGGGTTCAAAGCCAGTCCTGGCCAAAAACTGCAAAAAGAAAAAAAAAAGAGAGAGAATATATAAATCAAAAGATCTTGCTACATAAGGGCTATAGGTAGCCTGTTATTTTCGCTTGACAATGTATATCTTAGACATATTCAGGTGGTAAATATACACAGTGAGACATAGATAATCTCAAACTAATAAATACAAATATGAAATACATCAAGGGGCCAGGCACAGTGGCTCACACCTATAATCCCAGCAGTTTGGCAGACCAAGCTGGGAGGATTGTTTAAAGCCAGGAATTGGGGGGCAGTGCCTGTGGCTCAGTGAGTAGGGTGTTGGTCCCATATACCGAGGGTGGTGGGCTCAAACCCAGCCCCAGCCAAACTGCAACAACAAATAAATAAATAAATAAATAAATAAAAAGTACATCTGCATTATATTGTACACATTAAATGAGTGAATTATACAGTCTGTAAATTACATCTCAATAAAGTAGTTACCACAATTAAAAATAATAATAATAAAGCCAGGAATTGGGGACCAGCCCAGGCAAAAAAAAAAAAAATTATATAGGCATGGTGGTGTGTGCCTGTAGTCCCAAGCTCCTCTTTCTACATGGTGGTGTGTACCTGTAGTCCCAAGCTCCTCTTTCTACCTAGGAGGCTGAGGCAGGAGGATCTCGAACTCAGGAGTTCTGGGTTGCTATGAGCTTAGCTGATGTCAGGGCACTCTAGCCTGAGTGATTGAGTGAGACTCTTGTCTCAAAAAAAAAAAAAAATTATGTTTTGAAATATATATATCTATATATCACATATACAATTTTTTTCTAAGGGGTGATACTAATCTTCTCTGCATTTCATTTTTTTTCTTTTTTATTTACTTTTATTTTATTTTTTTGAGACAGAGTCTAACTATGTCACCCTCAGTAGAGTGCTGTGGCATCACAGCAACCTCAAACTCTTGGGTATAAGCGATTCTCTTGTCTCAGCCTCCCAAGTAGCTGGGACTACAGGTGCCCGCCACAATGCCCAGCTATTTTTCTTGTAGTTGTTGTTTAGCAGGCCCAGGCTGGGTTCGAACTCGCCAGCCCTGGACCACGTGGCTGGCGCCCTAACCACTGAGTTACAGGCAGCTAGGCTTCTCCGAATTTTAGTAAATGTGCTGCCAAAGAGAGAACAATTCAGTTACTATTATTTATTTATTTATTTTTATTTATTTATTTAGATATAATCTTACTCTGTCACCATGGGGAGAGTGCCTTGTCATCATCACAGCTCACAGCAACCTCAAACTCTTGGGCTCAAGCAATCTGCTTGCCTCAGCCTCCGTGAGTAGCTGGGACTACAGGTGTCTACCACAACACCAGGCTAGTTTTTCTGTTTTTAGTAGAGACAGAATCTTGCTTAAACTCAAGCTGCTCTCAAACTAATAAGCTCAGGCAATCCACCTGCCTTGGCCTCCCAGATTACAGGCGTGAGCCACCATGCCCAGCCCCATGTGGGTTTCTTGACCTCAACATTCTCCTCCTTCTCTTCTGCCACAACCTCCCATTTACCCTTCAGACTTTAGCCTCGGTGTCACTCCCCTCTGCGATGCATCCTCACCCTGAATTAGGTTAGCTGCTCATAAAATGAGTTTCCGTAGCACTTATTCCACTTCAATGTTATTGATGGTGTAACAAACATGGTAATGAAGTGTTTCTTCCCTCTTTACCCTCAGCTGGGTAATAGAATCCTTAAGGACATCTGGGCCGGATTCCATACCTTCCCAGTGACTTACAGATACTAACTGTGTTCAGTTTGACATATTACAATAGCCTACAGCAGGGATCAGCAACTATGGCCTATGGGCCAAATCCACTAAGCTCTGTTTTTGTAAGTAAAGTTTTATTGAAACACTCACACTTATTTGCCCTACCCTGTCTACGGCTGCTTTCACATTATGTTATCAGAATTGAATCACTGCCTGGCACAGAAAAAGTTTGCAAACTCCCCTAGGATGACTACAGTCAAAAAGACAAAGAGTGGCTGGGTGGGGTGGCTCACACCTGTAATCCTAGCACTCTAGGAGGCCAAAGAGGGTGGATTGCCTGAGCTCATGGGTTCGAGACCAGCCTGAGCAAGAGTGAGACCTCATTTTCTTTTTTCTTTTTTTAGAGACAGAGTTTCACTGTGTCACCCTTTACATGTCACAGCATTACAGCTCACAGCAACCTCAAATTCTTGGGCTTAAGCAATTCTCTTGTCTTAATCTCCCAAATAGCTGGGACTACAGGCGCCCACCACAATGCCTGGCTAGTTTTTTGTTGCAGTTGTCATTGCTGTTTAGCTGGCCAGGCTGGGTTCCAACGTGCCAGCCTCAGTGTATGTGGCCAGCGCCATACCACTGTGCTATTGGCACGGAGCCAAGAGACCTCATGGCTAGCCAGGTGTTGTCAGGCGCCTGTAGTCCCAGCTACTTGGGAGGCTGAGGCAAGAGACTCGCTTGAGCCCAAGAGTTTGAGGTTGCTGTGAGCTATGACAACATAGCACTCTACCAAGGGCAACAAAGTGAAACTCTGTTTCCAAAAAAAAAGCAAAAAACCAATAAGACAAACAGTAACAGGTGTTGGCTGAGACTCAGAAAAACTGGGACTCTCATACATTGCAAATAGAATGTAAAATGATGCTGTTACTTTGAAAAACAACTTGGCAACTCCTTGAAATGTTAAACAGAGAGTTACCACTTGACCCATCAATTCCACTCCTAAGACTTGTTGGGGCTCAGAAAGCAATACCCCCCAAATTAAGGCCTCAAAAGTAGCCTCAGAAACAAAGGTTTTCCTCTGACCTTCCCTTATCTTCCTGTCTCTCCATCTTATTCTACCCCAAGGCTATCCATGCAAACTAGAATTCCTCTTCCCCAGGGCTGTCATAGAGACCAGACCCTCTCTTCCCCAAAGGCAGTTATAAAACCTAAAAACACTACTCTAACTTTCCCCTTTGCCTTTCTGTGTAAAAACTAGCCATAAAGAAAACATCTGACCTACCTTGTTTGACTGTAGGTCACAAGACTCCCATTCCAGAAAGAGTCCTGGCCCGTACCCAGAAGGAAGAAGTGCTGCTCAGAAAAGCCAAGCAGCTTCTGAGCAGACCAGCCTATCTGTGTCTCCCTGCTCAGTCTATTAGCATTAGTTTATACCCTTTTTGTCCTATATTTCTACATGCTGTCTACACTTTGTTGAACCTATGCATAAAAGCAAAAAATTTCTCCTGTATTTTATGGTCTTCATTCTGGCCTTTTTTTTTTTTTGAGACAGAGTTTCACTTTGTCACGCTCACTAGAATGCTGTGGTGTCATAGCTCACAGCAACCAACTCTTGGGTTCAAGTGATTCTCTTGCCTCAGCCTCCCAAGTAGGTGGGACTATAAGCGACTGCCACAACGCCTGGATATTTTTAGACACAAGGTCTTGCTCTGCTCAGGCTTGTCTTGATCCTGTGACCTCAGGAAATCTACAGCCTGGGCCTCCCAGAATGCTACAATTATAGGCATGAGCCACCACACCCACCCTCTTAGTTCTCTTCTTCCTCCTCTTCTTCTTCATACAAAAGGGGTCTTGCACTTTCTCAGGTTGGTTTTGAACTCCTGAGCTCAGGCAATCCACCTGCCTTTGCCTCCCAGAGTGCTAGCATTAGAGGCATGAGCCACTGCGCCTGGCATTGGGTCTTCATTCTGAAGTCTCCTGTGTATGCATGTTAAATGCATTTGTATGCCTTTTCTCCAATTAATCTTTTTGTGAGTTGATTTTTCAGCAAAACTTCAGAGGTCCAAGGGGAACTTTCCCTCTAATTCTTGGGTTGATTCTCTTGCCTCAGCCTCCTGAGTAGCTAGGACTACAGGTGTCTGCCACAACGTCCGGCTATAATTCCCAGAATTTTAGACTCCCTGGAAGAATGAAAATGACAAGTCCATGAGACACATCAGAGCATCCTCCTATTTCTTTCTTTCTTTCTTTTTTTTTTTAGAGACAGAGTCTAACTTTATCGCCCTCCATAGGGTGCTGTGGCATCACAGCTCACAGCAACCTCCAGCTCCTGGGCTTAGGTGATTCTCTTGCCTCAGCCTCCTGAGTAGCTGGAACTATAGGTGCCTGCCACAACCCCTGGCTATTTTTTGTTACAGTTTGGCTGGGGCAGGTTCGAACCAGCCACCCTCAGTATATGGCACCGGTGCCTTACCTCCTGAGCTACAGGCACTGCCCAGGATCCTCCTATTCCTAATAGCTCTGTGCACATCAGACACTGTGGCTGGTTGTTACCCATTATTCCATTTAATCCCACAAGAGATCCAGGTTCCTTCATTTGCTAATCTGTGAGTGCAACAATAGGTCTCAGTGAAAGGAGAAAAATCTCTGGGGCCAGGCTGCTGTCCTGCCAATCCTGACCCAACCAGCCATTTACTAGCTCCCAGCCTCATGGCTTCACCTTTTGGGCCCTTGGTTTTCTCAACTGAAAAATGGAGATAATAAAACCTACCTTGCACAGCTCTTGTAAGAATTCAGAATAATATTTGTGTATCAAATTGCTTTTAGGGTGGCACCTGTGGTTCAAAGGGGTAGGGCGCAGGCTCCATACGCCAGAGGGGGTGGGTTCAAACCCAGCCCCGGCCAAAAACTGCAAAAAAAGAAAAAAGAAAACAAATCAAATTGTTTTTAGTGGTTATTGCTAAGCAGGATTGGGAGGACAATCATCATGTATCATATACTTCTATAAATACTTCTATAATCACAAATATTTTTTAATTCTCATGTATTTTTTGTTTTTGTTTTTGAGACAGAGTCGTCACCCTGGGTAGAGAACCATAATGTCATAGCTCAAAGCAACTTCAAACGTGGGCTCAAGCAATCATCTTACCTCAGTTTTCCTTTTTTATTTATTTATTTGTTTATTGCAGTTTTTGGCTGGGGCTGAGTTTGAACCCGCCACCTCCAGCATATGAAGCTGGCGCCCTACTCCTTTGAGCCACAGGTGCTGCCCATACCTCAGTTTTTCTATTTTTAGTAGAGATGGGGTCTCATTTTTGCTCAGGCTGGTCTTGAACTCGTGAGCTCAAGCAATTCATTCATCTACTTCGGACTTGCAGAGTGCTAGGACTACAGGCGTGAGCCACTTCGCCTGGCCTTCATGTATTATTTTGTAATTAGTAAAATACATATACATGAAGATGTCATATATGAAAACCAAGTGCATATATCAAGCAATCAATTCACTTGTTAGCGTGCATATTTATTCAACAAACATTTATGGAGCATCTATTGGCTACTAGGTCTCAGCTACAGGAACTGCCCCATGGGATTGGAACCCTGAAGAAGTTCCCAGTGTGATTCACTAGATGAGGAGGGAGGTGTCTGTTATGTGGGAATGGAGCAAGTGATAGGACCAGGCAGGGAGTGTGAACCTCTCATTACCAGTTAAGGGTGATGGAGACATCAGGAGAAGCAGGCACCCAGAACAAAGGGTGGGCTTTATGGATTAGTAGAAACTTGCCAGAGGGCAGACTGGGAAGGTAAGTTCCCGCAGCCAGGAGTGGTTTTTTTTTGTTTTGTTTTGTTTTTTGTTTTTTTTTTTGTTTTGTTTTTGTAGGATTGTAAGGAAAGGAGTTCTTTGTATGAGGATGGCTCAGTATGTGTCACTGTAGCAGAGAAGTCAAAACCACAAGACCTCACCAGGCCTCTCATATTTGGGGAGGGACAGTTCTCAGAAAGCGTTTGGATGAAGACACAGAGACAGAGGCCAGGAAGGCCTCGATTCTCTCAGCTTCCTTATAGATTTAAACGTTAAGCCTGAAGTCCCAGCTACTTGGGAGGTGGAGGCAGGAGAATCGCTGTGAGCTGTGTGCTGCAATGGGCGATAAAGTGAGACTCTGTCTCTACAAAGAATAAAAATAATAAATAAATAAATAAATAAATATTGACAAAGAAAAAAAGTAATAAGAATATGCAGACAGCACATTTACAAAACAGAAAATGAAAATCTGGTTACTCTTCCAGCCCCAGGAGTGAGGTAACTCTTTTAGGTTCCAGACACCTGTAGATGTTAGTGTTTCATGCACCTCTCCAGCTAGGGAAGAGACCCCTATCTGTCATCATCTGTCGCCACAGACCTTTAGACCATGCCCCTCCGGCATGAAGAGGGCAGAGTCAAGGGGGAAGGCCAGGGACAGGTCCACCACCAGAGTGGCTGGGGCAGAGGACAAGGTGGGGAAGATCAATTAGTCTCTCTGCTATTGTGGGAAAGGGCTTCCCAGAGATTCCACCTGGGCTTCACAACTACCCAGAGAGGCCACCTTCACTCAGCAGAAAAGTGCAGGGGACAGAGCATAGTCTGCCCTGACCCTCACCTCTGACTGGCCCTGGGCAACCTCTAAGGTGGGCCCTCCCACAGCCTGCCCTGACAGAGCAACAGCAGTAACCAGAACCCCCAGCACAGATCGTGGGCCACTTGAAAAAGAATACTGTGGGGTGGTGCCTGTGGCTCAAAGGAGTAGGGCGCCGGCCCCATATACCAGAGGTGGGGGGTTCAAACCCAGCCCCAGCCAAAAACCGCAAAAACAAAACAAAACAAAAAAAAAAGAATATTGTAACAAAATGTTTACTTGGAAAATGGAAAACAAAACTCTTGGAGAGTAAATTGGGAGGAAATTTTGACCTTGAGGGGGGAATGACATCAAAAGTGTAAGCTGCCCGGTGGCACCTGGGGCTCAAAGGGGTAGGACACCGGTCCCATGTGCCTGATGTGGCGGGTTCAAACTCAGCCCCAGCCAAAAACCACATACACACCACACACACACACACACACACACACACACACACACACACACACGCGCGCGCGCGCGCGCAAAGTCTAAGCTGCCAAACCTGGTGGGGGGGCAGAGGGAGAGGGCAGGGCCTTGCCCCTCTCCTGAGGCTTATCAGGAACCGAGGGCATGGCCTGTTTCTGTTTGCCAGCAGGCAAAGGCAGGGGCGCAGGAGAGGAGGAGGACTTTCCTGATTAGGAAGCCCAGATTCTTGGCCCTGAGGTCAAAGGGAGAGTTTGACAAATTCCGCTCTTGACGGGGAAGTGGTTAGAGCCGAGGCTGGTAACTCTACAGGGCCAGGGCTCAGATTCGCGGAGATTTCTAACCTGTGTCCCCAGGGCAATGGGAAGATACAGAGGGAGTGTTCTTTGGTTTTGTTAAAGAAAAAATGACAAATTTAGTTATAAACCTAATTGCCTTTTATTCTACGAAGTAGAATGAGAGCTCCCGCTTGGATAATAGCAGGACAGTGAGTTCTGTAAGGTAGGAACAAGGAAAGAGAACACAAGAAAAAAAAGCTTTTTCTTATACTTTAAGGATTTTTTTTTTTTGGCTTAAGTTATAGCAGAAGGGACTTCCTTATTATACTGACTCAGGTAGACTAAAATCTCCTGCTTTCAAGAAAAACTGGTTTGTTTTGTGTTCTATCTGCTTCCTTAAAGTTTCAGTTTGATTGTGTGGCAGTTAGAATGAGTGACTCCAGTTTTTTTTTTGTCTGGTCTGTTGGGGCTTAGTGTAGGAGGAGCTCAGTCCAAAACAGTCTCCTCCCATAATTTTTGTTTATCAGTTAAAAACAACAAAATCCTTCTCAAACTATTTTAAGAAAGATAAAAGGAATGTTTTAAAGGGAAATGAAGAAATCTAAGAAGAATGGAACAATCAGGTCTGGGAAAGAGGTAGAGAGGAACGGTTCTGGGCTCCCGGCTATAGGGATGTGTGGGCTGACTCCAGGAACAAGGGCAGCTTTCTTTATTAGGTTCTCCCTGTGTGCCAAGAACTGCTCTCAGCACTTCACATGCATGAGCCTATTTAATCCTAAGTGATGGGCCAGGCACTGTGGTTCACACCTGTTCTATAATCCCAGGACCTTGACAGTCCAGGGCAGAAGGATCATTAGAGGACAGGTGTTCCAGACAAAACAACACCTGCTATTTAGCCTGGGAAAAATAGCAAGACCCCATTTCTACTAACAAAACTAAAATGAATTTTAAAAATTCTTAACTGGTGAAGGCTCAGTAAGTCTGACTTGTTATTATGGTCTCAGTGCCTAGCTGAGGATACTGAGGCATGAAGCAGTTCCATGACCAGCCCAGAGTCACACCGTTTTATGAGTGGTAGAGCCAAAAGTGGGAAGTTGGCAATATGGCTTCTGAGTCCCATTCTAAACTCCTACCCTGTAAAGCTGCCTTCTTTTTTCTTTTTAGACAGAATCTCAAGCTTTTGCCCTGGGTAGAGTGCGGTAGCATCATAGCTCACAGCAACCTCAAACTCTTGGGCTTAAGCAATCCTCTTGCCCTCTGGCCTCAGTTTTGTTTTGTTTTCTGAGACAGAGACTCAAGCTGTCACCCTGGGTATAGTGCTGTGGCATCACAGCTCACAGCAACCTCCAACTCCTGGGCTTAAGCAATTCTCTTGCCTCAGCCTCCCAAGTAGCTGGGACCACAGACACCCGCCACAACACCCAGCTATTTTTTGGTTGCAGTCGTCATTGTTTGGCAGGCCTGGGCTGGATTCAAATCCACCAGCTCAGGTGTTATGTGGCTGGCACCTAAGCTGTTTAAGCCACAGGTGCCACGCTTTTTTTTTTTTTTTTTTTTTTTAAGAGACAGAGTCTCATTTTGTCTCCCTCGGCAAAGTGCTGTGACATCACAGCTCACAGCAACCTCCAGCTCTTGGGCTTAGGCAATTTTCTTGCCTCAGCCTCCCAAGTAGCTGGGACCAGAGGCATCTGCCACGATGCCTGGCTATTTTTTTGTTGCAGTTTGGCTGGGGCTGGGTTTAAACCTGCCACCCTTGGTATATGGAGCCAGTGCCCTACTCACTGAGCCACAGGTGCCACCTCAGTTTTTCTGTTCTTAGTAGAGACAGGGTCTAGATTTTGCTCAGGCTCTTCTCAAACTAATGAGCTCAAGCTATCCACCCTCCTCTGCCTCCCAGACTGCTAGGATTACAGGTGTGAGCCACCTCACCCAGCCTGAAGCTGACTTTTGCATCAGTTGAATCAGCATTTCTACCCTGTGCATCTTTACTCAATCTTCACTCGAGATTAAAATTCCCAAGAGAGAGCCTGGTTGGTCCAGGGTAGACACCTGCCTGTCTAGGTGTGGCTGGTGGAGCCAGATGCTAAGATTGTCAGCTCCATCCTACCTACACAGAAAGAGGGAAATAGAGCCAGAGGAGAGATGATGGGTGACCAGACTTTCTGGTCTAGTTGTCTGTCATGGAGGGGATAGAAGGAAAGGATTGATACAGTCACATTGTAGGAACACTGCTTTATCTACATGGTGGAGGATAGATAGAGGGTGCAAGAGTAGGGGCCAGGGTCCCACCGAGAACACTGGGCCAGCCCTTCTTTGGGAAATGTTTATGACTTCCGTGAGGGTGATGGCTGCAGGTGTGTGGAGAAGGCGAGGGATGTGGAGGATACAAAAGCCTTGAATACTGGGATGGAGAAACACAGAAGGAGGTTCAAGTGGAGAAGAATTAGAAAACCTCACCTAACCTCTGGCTTGAGCAACTGGGTTGATGGGGCACTGGGAACAGAGAAGCAGGCAGTGGCCCTGCTAAGTTCAAGTTGTCAAGATAAGATGCTTGGTCTAGAAGTCTAGAGGGAACTTGGCCTCAATTAGAGTCTCTACAGACTGTCTTAGATTACAGAGTGCCTTTTATTTTAATTTTTAAAATACAGAAAGCTAAGAGTCAGGGTGGCTTTTCGAGCAGAGGTTGGCAAATAAATTTTTTCTGTAAAAGAACAGAAAGTGCATCTTTCAGGCTTTGTAGGTCATATGGTCTTTGTGGCAACTGTTCAGCTAAGCTCTGGGAACACAAAAGCAGCCACAGACGTTACTTAATCAACTAGGCCTGACTGTGTTCCAACAAAACTTTATTTATGGGCAATGAAATTTGAACTTAATTTCATGTCGAGAAATGGTACTTTTCTTTTGATTTCCGCTCCCCCGCTCCATTTAAAAATGTCAAAATTGCCAATCCTGGTGGCTCATGCCTATAATCCTAGCACTTAGGGAGGCTGAGGCAGATTGAGCTCAGGAGTTCAAGACCAGCCTGAGCAAGAGTGAGACCCCTGTCTCTACTAAAAGTAAAAAATGAGCCCACTGTTGTGGTGAGCACCTGTAGCTCCAAACTACTTAGGAGGGATCACTTGAGCCCAGGAGTTTTGAGATTGCTGTGAGCTATGACACCATGGCATTCTGCCAAGGGTGAAAGAATGAGACTGTCTCAGAAAAAAAAGAAAAGAAAAGAAAAAGTTAAAATCATTCTAAGCTTAAAATCCTATAAAGACATGGAGTGGGGTTGTGAATGATATGTCAAAACAGGTCATCAGTTGTAACATATGTAGCCACTGGTGGGGGCTGTTGAAAATGGGAGAGGTGAATCCTAGCACGCTGGGAGGCTGAGACGGGTGGACTGCTTGAGCCCATGTGTTCGAGACTAGCCTGAGCGAAAGTGAGAGCCTTGTCTCTACTAAAAATAGAACAGCGGCGGCAAGAGTAGGGCTTGAGCCCACGAGTTTGAGGGTACTGTGAGGAATGATGCCATGGCACTGTACCCAGGTGACAGCTTGAGACTCTCACAAACAAAAAATAAATAAAAATAAATAAATAATATCATTGTATCTATCATTTACTGAAAATTTACTATGTACCCAATGCTTTTCCACATTTTTACATTACAAAACTTTGGCCCATGTGTTTTGACTTCAGAATGAAAATTTTGTTAAAGAAACGGTCTAGCAAACATATGGGAATTTCAAAATCTACCCCCACATACAGTGCATGCCTTCCAGTGAGCTATCACAGCTGAGCTTTCTTTGTTTCTATCTAAAGCCAATATCCCCCCTGAACCACTAAAGTCAAGGACATGGCCCCAGCAAATCTCCCCCTTTCTCCTGTATCACCAACTTTTGCTCTCTTCTGGATTACTCCCATCAGTTTGCAAACATTCCATTTCTCCCATATTTAAAGAAACTTCTCTTTATCTTCCCAAAAGTTAAGGCTTCTTTGAAGCCAATTTCTCCCAAAGAATTATTCACCTTCTCTAATTCATCTCTTCTTCTCTTTTAATCCTATTCTAATAATCTGGGTTTTGCCCCTTGCACTACACTGAAACTTGTCTGGCCAAGATCTCCAGTGACCTTTGCTTTGTAAAATTCTGTGGTTAATGTTCAGTCTTCCCCTCCTTAGACCCACATTTGTTCCTTTTTTTTTTTTTTTTTTTTTTTTTTTGAGACAGAGTCTCACTTTGATGACCTTGGTAGAGTGCCATGGCATCACAGCTCATAGCAACCTCAGACTCTTGGGCTCAAATGATTCTCTTGCCTTAACCTCCCAAGTAGCTGGACTACAGGCGCCTGCCACAATGCCCGGCTATTTTTTTAAATTATTTATTTAAAATTTTTTTTTGAGACAGTTTCACTATGTCACCCTCTGTAGAGTGCCATAATGTCACAGCTTACAGCAACCTTAAACTCTTGGGCTTAAGCGATTCTCCTGCCTCAGCCTCCCAAGCAGCTGGGACTACAGGTGCTCACCACAACACCTGGCTGTTTTTTGTTGCAGTTGTCATTGCTGTCCAGCAGGCCAGGGCCGGGTTCGAACCCATCATCCAGTGTATGTGGCTGGCACCATAATCACTGTGCTACAGGAGCCGAGCCCTCACTTAGAGATGGGGTCTAGCTCTTGCTCAGGCCGGTCTCGAACTTCTGAGCTCAAGGGATTCTCTTGCATTGGCCTCCCAGAATTCTAGGATTACAGGCATCAGCCACTAGGCCCAGAGGAATTTCATGGTTCAAATGCTATTTGTATGCCAGCAAAATTCATTTTTATGTTTCTAGCCCAGACTTTTTTTTTTTTTTTTTTTTTTTTGTGGCGTCATAGCTCACAGCAATCTCAAACTTTTGGGCTCAAGTGATTCTCTTGCTTCAGTTTTTCTATTTTTAGTAGAGATGAGGTCTCGCTCTTGTTCAGGCTAGTTTCAAACCCACAGGTTCCCCACTATGGCAGCCACTCCCACTGCTTGCTCCTACCAATCTTGGTATGACACTAAAATGACTTAAGGTGGCTTGGTGCCGTAGCACCAAGTGGTTAGGGTGCCAGCCACAGGCACTGACGCTGGTAGGTTCAAGCCCCGCCCAAGCCTGTCAAACAACAATGACAACTGCAACAAAGAAATAGCCAGACGTTGTGGTGGGCACCTGTAGTCCCAGCTACTTGGGAGGCTGAGGCAAGAGAATTGCGTAAGCCGAGGAGTTTGACGTTGCTGTGAGCTAGTCTCACAGTCTGGCAGACTACCGAAGGCGAAATAGTGAGACTGTGTCTCAAAAAAAAAAAAAAGAGGCTCTCTGCCTGTGGCTCAAGCAGCTAAATGCCAGCCACATATACCTGAGCTGGCAGGTTCGAATCCAGCCTAGGCCTGCCAAACAACAATGACGGCTGCAACTAAAAAATAGCCAGGCGTTGTGGCGGGTGCCTATAGTCCCAGCTACTTATGAGGCGGAGGCAGGAGAATCGCTTGAGCCCGGGAGTTGGAGGTTGCTGTGAGCTGTGGTACCACTGCACTCTGCCCAGGGTGATAGCTTGAGGCTCTGTCTCAGAAAAAAAAAAAAGAAAGAAAGAAAAGAAAAGAAAGAAAGGATATTATAGATGGACTACATGGTTGAATGGAAATAGCTGAGGAATGAATTGCAGTCATATGTTGCTTAATGAAAGGATATGTTCTGAGCAACGTGTTGTTAGGCAATTTTGTCATTGTGTAAACATCATAGAATGAACTTACGCAAACCTAGATGGTATAGCTCACTATACACCTGGTCTATACTGATATGGCCTATTGTTCCTAGGCTGCACAGCATTTTACCTAGGCAATTGCAACACAATGGTGAGTATTTATGTGTATAAACATAGAAAAAGTACAGGAAAAGTATGCTACGAAAGATAAAATATGGTATACCTGTATAGGGGACATAATCATAAATGGAGCTTGCAGGACTGGAAGTTGCTCAGCTGAGTCAGTGAGTAGAAGCGAGTGAAGGTGAAAGCCTAGGATGTTACTGTACATTATTATACTACTGGCAGGTTTGTTTATATCAGCATCATCAGAAACATATGAGTAATGCATTGCATTATGACATTACCATCGCTACAACATCACTAAGCGATAGAAACCCTATCATCATTTTATGGGACCACTGTTGTATGTACTGTTCTTTTTTTTTCTTTTCCTTGAGACAGAATCTCACTATGTCACTTTGGGTAGAGTGCCATGGCATCAAGCTCACAGCAACCTCAAACTCTTGGGTTCATGTGATTCTCCTGCCTCAGCCTCCCTAGTAGCTGAGACTACAGGCGGCTGCCACAATGCCCGCTATTTTTAAAGACATGGTCGCGCTCTGGCTCCGACTGGTCTCTAACTCCTGAGCTCAAGCAATCCACCCACCTCGGCCTCCCAGAATGCTGGGATAACAGGTGTAATCCACTGAGTCTGGTCATATGTACTTTTATTGACTGAAACTTGCTTAAGCAGCACGAGTGTAACATGGTTTAGAAGCAGATTGAGGAAGTCTCCAAGAAGAAAGGGAGGGTAAAGTAATGAGACATAGAAAAAAGGTGTTATGAAACACGGAGGAAGGAACTAGAAGTCCTAATATTTGTATTTTAGGAAGAGTAGACAGAGAATTTCTTTCTTTTTTTTGAGACAAAGTCTCTCTGTGTCACCCTGGTAGAGTGCCCTGGTGTCAGTTCACAGCAACTTCAAACTCTTGGGCTCAAGTGATTCTTTTGCCTCAGCCTCCCAAGTAGCTGGGACCACAGCCACCCACCACAAGACCTGGCTATTTTTAGGGACATGGTCTTGCTCTTGCTCAGGCTGGTCTCTTAGCTCAAGCAATCCACCAGCCTTGGGCTCCCAGAGTGTTAGGATTACAGGCATGAGCTACCACACCTGGCCAGAAAATGTATTTTTAAATCAATGAAGTTTTTATTTTTATTTTTATTTTTATTTATTTATTTATTTATTTATTTTTCAGTTTTTGGCTGGGGCTGGGTTTGAACCCACCACCTCTGGCATATGGGGCTGGCGCCCTACCCATTTGAGCCACAGGCACTGCCCAAAGTTTTTATTTTATTTTTTATTTATTTATTTTTTTGATTGTGTGTTTTGTTTTTGGCCAGGGCCAGGTTTGAACCCACCTCTGGTATATGGGGCCTACTCCCTACTCCTTGAGTCACAAGAGCTGCCCTTTTTTTTGAGACAGAGTCTCACTATATTACCCTCAGTAGAGTGCTGTGGTGTCACAGCTCACAGCAACCTCAAACTCGTGGGCTCAAAGTAATTCTCTTGCCTCAGCTTCCCAAGTAAGTAGGTGGGACTACAGGCACCCGCTACAACACCCGGCTATTTTTTTTCTTCTTTTTTTTTGGTTGCAGTTGTCATTGTTTAGCAGGCCCAGGCCAGGTTTGAACCCACCAGCCTCAGTGTATGTGGCTGGCACCCTAACCACTGAGCTATGGGGGCTACCCATGAATGAAGTTTTTAGCATTTGAAGAAAATGAAAGAACTGAGATTGAAAATTGAGTGTGTATGGTCCCATTAAAAGAGGAATGATAAGAAAGATCCTAAATATATTTTGAAGCCAGGCATGGTGGCTCATACCTGTAACCCTAGCACTCTGGAAGCCCAAGGCAGGAGGATCCTTTGAGATTAGGAGTATGAGACCAGCTTGAGCAAGAGTGAGACCTGGTCTCTACTAAAAATAGAAAAATTTGGCCAGGCAAGGTGGCTCACGCCTGTAATCCTAGCACTCAGGGAGCCCAAGGAGTGGGGATTGTGTGTGCTCACAGATTTGAGACCAGCCTGAACATGAGTGAGACGATCATCTCTAAAAATAGCTGGGCATTGTGGGGAGCACTTGTAGTCCCAGCTACTTGGGAGGCTGAGGCAAAAGGATCACTTGAGCCCAAGAGTTTGAAGTTGCTGTGAACAATGATGCCATGGCACTCTACCTAGGGTGACAAAGACCCTGTCGTAAATAATAATAATAATAATGATAATATTGCCCACGCCTGTAATCCCAGCACTTGTGAGGCCGAAGTGAGTGGATTGCCTGACCTCATGGGTTTGAGACCAGCCCGAGCCAGATTGAGACCTTATCTCTAAAACTAGCCAGGCATTGTGGTGGTGCCTGTAGTCCCAGCTCCTTGGGAGGCTGAGGCAAGAGAATTGCTTGAGCCTAGGAGTTTGAGGTTGCTGTGAGCTATGACTCCATTGCACTCTAACAAGGGCAACAAAGTTAAGACTCTGTCTCAATAAAAAAAAAGAAATAACAATAATTATTAAGAGTGGAAATCAATGAAATGGAACCAAGTCAGAAATTGTTCTCTTGAAAATCTAACAGATATATTTCTGGTAAGATTTAATGAGAATAAAAATAGAAGGCTCACACATATAATTAAAATAAGGCTGTAACCACAGATAAAATATAGAATAAAAAGACTGGGTGGGTGCAGAGGCTTACACCTGTAATCCTAGCATTTATAGAGGCCAAGGCGGCAGATTTCTTGAGCTTAGGAGTTTGAGAACAGCCTGAGCAAGAGGGAGACCTCATCTCTACTAAAAATAGAAAAACATTAGCTGGGTGTTGTGGCGGGCACCTGTAGTCCCAGCTACTTGGAAGGCTGAGGAAAGAGGATCTCTTTTGGGCCTTAGAGTTTGAGGTTGCTGTGAGCAATGATGATGCCAGGTCACTCTACCTAGGGCAGCAGAGTGAGACTCTGTCTCAAGGAAAAAAAAAAATGTTACCATTGGGGAAACTAGATGAAGGGTACACAGGATTTTGCAGTATTCTTTCTTTCTTTCTTTCTTTCTTTCTTTCTTTCTTTTTTTTTTTTGCAGTTTTGGCAGGGGGCTGGGTTTGAACCCGCCACCTCTGGCATATGGGGCCGGTGCCCTACCCCTCTGAGCCACAGGCGCCGCCTGGCAGTATTCTTTCTTTCTTTCTTTTTTTTTTTTTTTTTTTGAGACAGAGCCTCAGGCTGGCGCCCTTGTAGAGTGCTGTGTAATCACAGTTCACAGCAACCTCCAGCTCCTGGGCTCAAGCGAGTCTCCTGCCTCCCCCTCCCAAGTAGCTGGGAGTATAGGCAGGCGCTCACCACAACGCCTGGCTATTTTTTGGTTGCAGTCATAGTTGTTGTTTGACAGGCTAGGCTGGATTCGAACCTGCCAGCTCAGATGTATGTGGTTGGTGCCTTAGCCACTTGAGCCACAGGCGCCAAGCCTGCAGTATTATTTCCTGCAACTTCTCATGAATCTATAATTATTTACTAATAAATGTCTTTTTTTTTTAATTGAGGCAATAAACAACTTCTAACAATGAAAACACTAGGCTGATGGTTTTACAGGCCAATTCTGTCAACTTTCTTTCTTTCTTTCTTTTTTTTTTTTTTTTGAGATAGAATCTCACTATGTCACCCTGGGCAGAGTGCCGTGGAGTCACAGCTTACAGCAACCTCAAACTCTTGGGCTTAAGCGATTCTCTTGCCTCAGCCTCCCAAGGAGCTGGGACTACAGCTGCCCAACACAATGCCTGGCTATTTTTAGAGATGAGGTCTCGATCTGGCTCAGGCTGGTCTCAAACCTGTGAGTTTAGGCAATCCACCCACCTCAGCCTCCCAGAGTGCTGGGATTATAGGCCTCAACCACCCAGCTGGACCTCAGTTCTGTCAGCTTTCAAGAAACATCATTTTAATTTTTTGTAGCCTCTTTTAGAGCACATAAAACGAGGGAGTATTGGGTGGCGCCTGTGCTGTCCTCATATACTGGAGGTGGTGGGTTCAAACCCGGCCTTGGTCAAAAAAAGAAAAAAAAAAAAAAAAGAGAGAATATTTCCTCCACCCCAATTCCATGAGGCCAATATAACTTTTATGCCAAATCTAGATAAAGAAGGAACATAGCTGGGAAATTAAAGACCAATTTCACTTGTGAATATAGATGCAAAGATCCTAAACAGAATACTAGTGAAAATAACCAGTTGTGAAAAAAGAAACATCATGAGCAGGTTGGCATCATCCTAAGAATAATGTATCTACATATTGGACTATCTATAGCTGTCATTCACTGTTCTAACAGATTAACGAGCGAAAAACAATGTAATCATTTAAATAAATATAGGAAAATTATTTTATAAAACAGAAGAATAACCCAAAGACAGCATCAACCACAAACTACAATGTTAACCTACATATGCTTTAACATCATGAACTTGGTTTGGTGCCCATAGCTCAGTGAGTAGGGCGCTGGCCACATACATCGAAGCTGGCAGGTTTGAGCCCAGCCTGGGCCTGCTAAACAACAATGACAACTGCAACCAAAAAATAGCCCAGCATTGTAGCGGGTGCCTATAGTAGTCCCAGCTACTCGGGAGGCTAAGGCAAGAGAATCGCTTAAGCCCAAGAGTTTGAGGTTGCTGTGAGCTGTGGCGCCACAGCACTCTACCGAGAGCAACAACTTGAGATTCTGTCTCAAAAAAAAAAAATAATAATAATAATAATAAATCATGAACTTGATGTGCATGCCCACCATTTCTATTTCTATTCTACTTTGTAGTGGTAGTCCTAGCTAGAGCATTAAGATATTAATAAATTCAAGGCATTAGTATTGCAAAGAAAGATATGAATTTGTCAGATTTTGACCCAGATTATTATTACTATTATTTTGAGACAAAGTCTTGCTATGTTGCCCAGGCTGGTCTTGAGTTCCTAGGCTCAACCAATTCTCCTGTGTCAGCCTCCTGGGTAGTTGGGACTATAGGTGTGCACTACTACCTGCTTTTTTTTTTCTTTTTTTGGAGACAGAGTCTCACTTTTTTACCCTCTATAGAGTGCTATGGTATCATAGCTCAAAGCAACCTCAAACTCTTGGGCTCAAGCGATTCTCTTGCCTCAACCTCCCAAGTTGCTGGGACTACAGGCGCCTGACACAATGCCTGGCTATTTTTAGAGATGAGGTCTCGCTCTGACTCAGGCTGGTCTCGAACTCCTGAGCTCAGCCAATCCACCCACTTTGGCCTTCCAGAGTGCTTGGATTATAGGCATGAACACTGCATCTAGCCCTACCTGCTTTTATTTATTTATTTATTTATTTTTGAGACAGAGTCTCTCCCTGTTGCCCTGGGTAGAGTGCTGTGGCATCATAGCTCATAGCAACCTCAACTCTTAGGCTCAAGTGATCCTCTTGCTTCAGTCTCTCAAGTAGCTGGGACTACAGGCACCCACCACAATGCCTGGCTATTTTTTAGTGATGAGGGTCTTCCTCTTGCTCAGGCTGGTCTCGAACACCTGAGATCAAGCAATCTACCAGCTTCAGCCTTCCAAAATGCTAGGATTAGAGGCATGAGCCAACTGCGCCTGGCTACTACCTGCTTTTATGTTTATGTAAAACTATAAATCTACTGACAAGTTATTAGAGTAATAGAAGAGAATAGCAGGGTGGCCGGCTTATAAGGCCAATACACAAAAGCCAACTGCAATTCTCTGTATGTGCAATAATTATGTAATTGTACAAAGAAGCCATTAAAATAGCAACAGAACTCTGGACTACTCAGTAAAAAATCCAACGAAAATTTGTAAAATATGGACATAAAAAATAACACACTTTTTTAAAATTTTGAGACAGAGTCTCACTTTGTTGCTCTCGGTAGAGAGTGCTGTGATGGCACAGCTCACAGCAACCTCAAACTCTTGGGCTTAAGTGATTCTCTTGCCTCAGCCTCCCAAGTAGCTGGGACTACAGGTGCCCACCACAGCACTTGGCTATTTTTAGAGATGAGGTCTCTTTCTGGCTCAGGCTGATCTCAAACTCATGAGCTCAGGCAATCCACCCATCTTGGCTTCCCATAGTGCTAGGATTATAGGCGTGTGCCACCACACCCAGCTGAAAATTATAAACTTTACTAAAAGATACTGAAGAAGACCTCCAAATGTAAGTCTGTATTTATAGCAGGAAGGTAATATCAGACAAGTGGCAATTCTTTACAAGTCGATCTATAGATTCAATGAAAAAAATTTTTTTCTTTTATTTTTTTTGAAATAGGGTCCCTCTCTGTCATCCAGGCTGAAGATTGGCATCACAATCATAGCTCACTGCAGCCTCATATTCTCTGGTTGAAGAAATCCTCCTGCCTCAGCCTTCTGAGTAGTTGGCACCCACCACAATGCTTGGCCAATTTTCCTATTTTTATTAGAGACCATATCTTGCTATTGCTCAGGCTGGTCTTGAACTCATGAGCTCAAAGGATCCTCCTGCTTTGGCCTTTCAGAGTGCTAGGATAATAAGGCATGAACCACCATGCCTGGCCTGTGAAATTTATTTATTTATTTATTTATTTTTATTTATTTATTATTTTTTTATGATAGATAAAAATGTGTGAAATTTATTTTTATTTATTTATTTATTTTTAGTTTAGCAGGCCCAGGCCAGGGTCAAACTCTCCACCCCTGCTACATGGGACTGGCGCTCTAACCACTGAGTTATGGGAACTTCCCTATTGATTTCTCTCTCACTCTCAGTAGGGTGCTCTGGCATCATAGCTCACAGCAACGTTAAACCTCAAGAGATCCTCTTGCTTTAGCCTCATTAGTAGCTGGGACTACAGACAACTGCCACAACACTCGGTTATTTTTAGAGACAAGGTCTTGCTCTGGCTCAGGCTGGTCTTGAACCCATGAGCTCAGGCAATCCACCCATCTTGATCTCCTAGAGTGTGTAATATTAATTTTAAAATAAATAAAAAGATTTTAAAAAATCTTGTCTTTCTTTGGCCATTTACTCTTGTTGTAGTATAATAAAGCTTCCATATATTTAATATTCAGCTTTGACAATTATGAATTCATAGTCAATGTTGTTTGATTTAGACCCTCTCCTACTTCCCCCATTTTAGATTATCTTGAAGTGGATCCCAGACATTACATCATTTTATCCTAAATAGGGAACTTGCTTTAAATGTTTTGACAATATGCTGTAAGAGGAATCTTTTTCCTCTCAAGTTATTCACACATTCCAAGAAAATAAAACAAAAGTGGAAGTTAGATTAGATAGTTTACCTTAAATAGATTTTCAAATTTCTTTTTAATCTTGCCAATTTAATAACATATACAACTAAAATTTACAAGAAAGGAGTTATCGGGCGGCGACTGTGGCTCAAAGGGGTAGGGCGCCGGTCCCATATGCCAGAGGTGACGGGTTCAAGCCCAGCCCCGGCCAAAAACCACACACACACACACACACAAAAAAAAAAACATTAAAATACATCAATCTATTAAACATTACTTAAAAAACAAAAAAGGAGTTATCATTGACTGGTGCCTGTGCTCAGTGGGTAGTGCGCCGGCCCCATGTACCTAGGGTGGTGGGTTCAAACCTGGCCCTGGCCAAACTGCAACAAAAAAATAGACAGGCATTGTAGTGGGCGTCTGTAGTCCCAGCTACTCAGGAGGCTGAGACAAGAGAATTGCCTAACCCCAGGAGCTGGAGGTTGCTGTGAGCTGTGACACCACTGCACTCTACCGAGGGCGACAAAATGAGACTCTGTCTCTAAAAAAAGAAAAAAGGTCTATTTTAGGCCAGGCACGGTGGCTCACACCAGTAATTCTAGCACCCTGGCAGGCCAAGGTGGGTGGATTGCTTTAGCACATGAGTTAAAGACCAGCCTGTGCAAAAGCAAGACCCCATCTCTACTAAAAATAGAAAAACTGGCTCAGCACCTGTAGCACAGTGGTTACAGTGCCAACTACATACACTGAAAGTGGTGGGTTCAAACCCGGCCCGGGCCAGCTAAACAACAATGACAATTGCAACAAAAAAATAGCCAGGCATTGTGGTGGGTGCCTGTTGTCCCAGCTACTTGGGAGGCTGAGGCAAGAGAATCACTTAAGCCCAAGAGTTTGAGGTTGCTGTGAGCTGTGATGCTGCAGCACTCTACCGAGGGCGACATAGTAAGACTCTGTCTCAAAAAAAAAAAAAAAACTAATCTGGAAGACAGTCGCTAAGCCAAATATACCAGGCAAATAAATGGACTGGGGACTGATTTACCTCAGACATGAATGTTAACCTCAATTATTTTGCCTATTGTTTATCAAAATTATGGAAAATTTTGGCCCATATTTAATTTTGTTACAATACATGTAGACTATTACATGTTTTAAAAAATGACATATACACACTCCAGATAAACTTTGGCATACCAATTTGGGTGCATTGGCTCATGCCTGTAATTCTAGCTCTCTGGGAGGTCAAGGCAGGAGGATCACTTAAGCTCAGGAGTTTGAGACCATCGTGAACAAAAACCAGGGACCCTGTCTCTACTAAGAAAAAGAAAAGTCAGCTGGGGTAGATGCAGTGGCTCACATTTGTAATCCTAGCACTCTGGGAGGCTAATGTAGGTGGATTGCTTGAGGTTAGGATTTCAAGACCAGCCTGAGCAAGAGAAAGACCTCGTTTCTACTAAAAATAGAAAAACTAGCCAGGCATTGTGGCAAGCACCCACAGTCCCAGCTACTGGTGAGGGTGAGGCAAGAGGATCACTTGAGCCCAGGAGTTTGAGGTTGATGTGAGCTATGATGCCATGACACTCTACTCAGGGGACAGAGTGAGACTATCTCAAAAAAAAAAAAAAAAAAAAAAGTCACACAAAATGAGGTTTTGCAAGGAACCATCTATAGGAAATAGTGAAGGATGTGCCAGGTAAAATGATGGTAACCGCTGGGTTAAATTAATTTAAAAAGATTTACAAGTGTCATCTACTTCCATGATAGCAACATCTTTCCTGCAGTGTTAATAGCAGTAATTGGATTCCCTGAAAGAAGTAGCTGCATTTTGATTGTGAGGTATCTTTCCCAGCTGATGATCCCAAGATGGAGTATGAGACTAGTGATAAGGATACACATTTCACAAATGTCATATCCAGATGGGGGGCTATGTGGAGAAATAACTCACTTTTAAAATTTGATCATCTAAAACAGACCATGAAAGCTTCACATTAGCAAGTTATTTCCTAAAACTTTTCTATTTTTTCTCTCCTCCACCTCCTCTTCTTCCTTCTTCTTCTTCTTCTTCTTTTGTTTTTTTTTTTAAGATACAGGCTCTGGCTATGGTGCCCATGTGTGATACCACTACTGATCAGCATGAGAGTTTGCTCTGCTCTGTTTCTGGCCCGGGGCAGTTCACACCTCCTTGGGCCATTTGGTGATCCTCTCCTCCTCCGAGGTCATCATAGTGATGTCCAACTTGCTGAGAACATTTAATGGGCACAATGCACAATAGCCCAGAACTCCTGGGCTCAAGCAATCCTCCTGCCTCAGCCTCCTGAGTAGCATGGACTACAGGTGCTTCTTGCTCAGCTTCAAAACCAAAGTTTTAAATTTCTATTTTTGGGGCCAGGTACGGTGGCTCATGCCTGTAATCCTAGCATTCTGGGAGGTCCAGGTGGGTGGATTGACTGAGCTCATGAGTTCAAGACCAGTCTGAGCCAGAAGGAGACCTCATCTCTAAAAATAGCCAGGTGTTGTGGCGAGTGTCTGTAGTCCCAGCTATCCAGGAGGCTGAGGCAGGAGGATAAATTAAAAAAAAAAAAAAAAAATTCTTTTTTATTGTTGGAGTATATTGTCTGCATAATATTGATTTTTAAGAATTTGCCTGTGCCTGAGGCCTAGTGCAACTTCCCGAGCCTGACTAGAAGCAGATCCATCGAGCTACTTCCGCGTAGCAATGACTCAGCAAGGTCCGGCCTGAAACTGCCTCTACCTAGATACAGCCAATGTGGTACCATGCCACTGGCCCGACCCTGTCACGCACCTCTTCCCCCGCCTTCTTTCCCCGCCCCTTCTCCACAATAAAAAAAAAAATAAATAAATATTAAAAAAAAAAAAAAAAAGAATTTGCAGACGCTTTCTTATTTATTTATTTATTTATCGTGAGACAGAGCCTCAAGCTGTCACCCTGAGTAGAGTAGGGCATCACAGCTTACAGCAACCTCCAGCTCCTGGGCTCAAGCGATTCTCCTGCCTCAGCCTCCCAAGTAGCTGGGACTACAGGTGCCCGCCACAAAGCCTGGCTATTTTTTGGTTGCAGCTGTCACTGTTGTTTGGTGGGCCTGAGCTGGATTCGAACCTGCCAGCTCAGTGTATGTAGCTGGTGCTTTAGCTGCTTGAGCCACAGGCACCAAGCCTATTTTTTTATTTTTTATTTTATTTACTTATTTATTTAGAGACAGAGTCTCACTTGGTCACCCTCGGTAGAGTGCCTGGCATCATAGTTCACAGAAACCTCCAACTCGGTGGTGCCTGTGGTTCAAAGGGGTAGCATGCCGGCCCCATATGCTGCAGGTGGTGAGTTCAAACCCAGCCCCAGCCAGAAACTGCAAAAAAAAAAAAAAAAAAGCAAAGAAATCTTCAACTCAGGATCAAGCAATCCTCTTACCTCAGTTTTTCTATTTTTATTTATTATTATTACTTTTGCAGTTTTTGGCCAGGGGCTGGTTTGAACCCACCACCTCCAGTATATGGGACCGGCACCCTACTCCTTTAAGCCACAGGCACCCCGCCCTATTTATTTATTTTTGAGACACAATCTTACTATATCACCCTCTGTAGAGTGCTGTAGCATCACAGTTCACAGCAACCTCAAACTCTTGGGCTTGAGCCATTCTCTTGCCTCAGCCTCCCAAGTAGCTGGGACGACAGGCACCCACCACAATGCCTGACTATTTTTTTGTTGCAGTTGTCATTGTTGTTTAGTGGGCCCAGGCCGGGTTTGAACCCACCACTTTTGGTGTATGTGGCTGGGACCATAACCACTGTGCTACAGGCGCCAAGTCAGTTTTTCTATTTTTAGTAGAGATGGGGTCTTGCTTTTGCTCAGGCTCGTCTTGAACTTGTGAGCTAAAGCAATCCACCCACCTCGGCCTCGCAGAGTGCTAGGATTACCAGTATGAGCTACCATGCTTGGCCTAAAATTGACCTTTTTTTTTTTTTTTTTTGAGATAGAGTGTGAGTATGTCGCCCTCGGTAGAGTGTGGTGGTGTCACAGCTCACAGCAACCTCAAACTCTTGGGCTTACGCGATTCTCTTGTCTCAGCCTCCCAAGTAGCTGGGACTATAGGTGCCTGCTACAACACAGGGCTATTTTTTTGTTGCAGTTGTTATTGCTGTTTAGTTGTCCCGGGCCAGGTTCGAACCCTCCAGTCTGTGTGTATGTTTATACCTACCCTCTGAGCTACAGGTGCCGCCCTAAAATAGACTTTTTTAGGTCCTCAAACTTTTTAAACAGGGGGCTAGTTCACTGTCCCTCAGACCGTTGGAGGGCCGGACTATAGTTTAAAAAAGAAACTGTGAACAAATTCCTATGCACACTGCACATAACTTATTTTGAAGTAAAAAAACAAAACGGGGACAAATACAATCACATCACCTCATGTGCGGCCTGCAGGCTCAAGCAAACCACCTGCCTCGGGCTCCCAGAGTGCTAGGAATACAGGCGTGAGCCACCGTGCCCGGCCTCAAAGTGCTAGGATTGAGTGTGAGCCAACAGACCAGACATATTGGAATTACTCTTAAGTCTTTGTCCTGCTATATTTTGTATTTTATGCCATATTTTATGATTTTATATTTATTTACTGTACTTTCTTTTATTCTTTTTCCTTCTCCTGATGTAATTTTCTTTTGTCAGCTTAAAAGTTATAAATGTTCCAGCCTGAACAAGAGCAAGACTCCATGTCTACTAAAAATAGAAAAAAATACCTGGGCAATGTGGCAGGCACCCAGCTACTGAAGAGGCTGAGGCAAGAGGATTGCGTGGCCCCAGAGTTTGAGGTTGTTGTGGGCTATGACACCAGGGCACTCTATCTAGGGAGACAAGGTGAGCCTCTGTCTCAAATAAAAAAAGTTATAAATGCTATTTTTGTATTTGTGGTAATTGTCCTTACCTTAAAATTTATATTCCTGTTTATTTAATTTCTATCAATTTCTGACATTTATCCATATCTATCTTTCCCCTAACAAGCATATACTTTTTTATATTTCTTTCTTTTTTTTTAGAGACAGTCTCACTTTGTCACCCTGGGTAGAGTGCCATAGCGTCACAGCTCACAGCAACCTCCAGCTCTTGGGCTTAGGTGATTCTCTTGCCTTAGCCTCCAAAGAAGCTGGGACTACAGGCGCCCACCACAACGCCTGGCTATTTTTTTGTTGCAGTTTGGCCGGGGCCGGGTTTGAATCCACCACCCTAGGTATATGGGGCTGGCGCCCTACCCACTGAGCCATAGGCACTGCCCTTTTTTATCTTTTTCATGTGCCTCTGACTCTTTATGATCATGTTGTCAAGAATTTTAGCTCGGGGGCGGCACCTGTGGCTCAGTGAGTAGGGTGCCAGCCCCATATCCCGAGAGTGGCGGGTTCGAACCTAGCCCCAGCCAAAACTGCAACAACAAAAGAAATAGCTGGGTATTGCTGGGAGGGGCTGTAGTCCCAACTTCTCGGGAGGCTGAGGCAAGAGAGTTGCCTAAGCCCAGGAACTGAAGGTTGCTGTGAGCTGTGATGCCATAACACTCTACCGAGGGCAACAAAGTGAAACTCTTATCTCAAAAAATAAATAAATAAATAAAAGAATTTTAGTTCGGGGATTTTTTTTTTTTTTTTTTTTTGAGAGATAGAACCTTAAGCTGTTTCCCTGGGTAGAGTGCTGTGGTATCACAGTTCACATTAACCTCCAACCTCTGGGATTAAGCAATTCTCTTGCCTTAGCCTCCCAAGTAGCTGGGACTACCAGCACCCACCACAATACCCAGCTGTTTTTTGTTGCAGTTGTCATTGTTGTTTAGCAGGCTCAGGCTGGGTTTGAACCCACTACCCTTGGTGTATGTGGCTGGTGCTGTAACCACTGTGCTATGGGCGCTGAGCCTAAATCCATGTATCTTGAGGATGGGTAAAGGGACAGTCACCAGCTTTTCAATCTTTTTTTTTTTTTTTTTAAGAAAATTTTGTTTTTTATTTATTTTTTTTTATTTTTTGAGACAGAACCTCAAGCTGTTGCCCTGGGTAAAGTACTGTGGCATCACAACTCAGAGCAACCTCCAACTCCTGAGCTCAAGCAATTCTCCTGCCTCCGCCTCCCAAGTAGCTGGGACCACAGGCACCTGCCACAACACCCAGCTTTTTGGGTTGCAGCCGTCAGGCCAGGGCTGGATTTGAACCCACCAGCTCAGGTATATGTGGCTGGCGCCTTAGCCGCTTGAGCCACAGGTGCTGAGTCAATTCAATCTTATTTATCTATCTATCTATTTATTTATTTATTTTGAGACAGAGCCTCAAGCTGTCGCCCTGGGTAGAGTGCTGTGGCATCACAGCTCACAGCAACATCCAACTCCTGGGCTCAAGCAATTCTCATGCCTCTGCCTTCCAAGCAGCTGGGACTACAGGTTCCCCCCACAATGCCCGGCTATTTTTTGGTTGCAGTCATCACTGTTGTTTGGCGGGTCCGGGCTGGATTCGAACCTGCCAGCTCAGGTATATGTGGCTGGTGCCTTAGCCACTTGAGCCACAGGCGCTGAGCCCATCTTCTCAATCTTTACCCACATGCCAGCCTCCAATTTTCTTTTTCTTTCTATTTTTCTTTTTTCTTTTCTTTTTTCTTTTTGAGACAGAGTCTCAAGCTATCACTCTGAGTATAATGCTATAGTGTCAGAGCTCACAGCAACCTCCAACTTGGGCTCAAGCAATCCTCTTGCCTCAGTTTTTTTTTTTGTTTTTTTTTTTTAGAGACGGAGTCTTATTTTGTTGCCCTCGGTAGAGTGCTGTAGCATCACTGCTCACAGCAACCACCAGTTCTTGGGCTTAGGTGATTCATTTGCCTCAGCCTCCCACGTAGCTGGGACTACAGGTGTCTACCAGAAGACCCAGTTATTTTTTTGTTGCAGTTTGGCCGGGGCTCAATTTGAACCCGCCAGCCTCGGCATATGGGGCCAGTGCTCTACTCACTGAGCCATAGGCGCCGCTTCGCCTCCGGTTTTTTTTTTAGTAGAGATGGGGATCTCACTTTTGCTTAGGCTGATGTGAACTCGTGAGCTCAAGCAATCCCACTCACCTAGGTTTCCCAGAGTGCTAGGATTACAGGCGTGAGCCACCGTGCCTGGCCAGCCTCAATTCTCTTGATGTTTCTTGTTTAGAATTCATAGTTTTGGCCAGGTACAGTGGCTCACGCCTGTAATCATAGCATTGTGAGAGGCTGAGGCAGGTAAACTGCTTGAGCTCAGGAATTGGAAATCAGCCTGAGCAAGAGTGAGATCTCATCTCTACTGAAAAAGAAAAAAAAAAAGAAAAAAAAAAAACAAAACAGTTGGATGTTGGGTAGGGACTTATAGTCCTGGTACAGTTTAAGTTTGCTGTGAGCTATGATGCCACACCCCTTACTCAGGGCAACACAGTGCGATTCTGTCTCAAAAAATAAAGCTCAGTGCCCATAGCACAGTGGTTATGGCGCCAGCCACGTGCACTGAGGCTGGTGGGTTCCAGCCCAGCTTGGGCCTGCTAAACAACACTGACAACTGCAACAAAAAAATAGCCAGGTGTTGTAGTGGGCGCCTGTAGTCCCAGCTACTCCGGAGGCTGAGGCAAGAGAATCCCTTAAACCCAAGAGTTTGAGTTTGCTGTGACACCATGACACTCCACCAAAGGTAACATAGTGAGACTCTGTCTCCAAAAAAAAAAAAAAAAAAGAATAGTTTCCCTGGTTGGTTTGGTGGCTCAAACCTGTAATTCCAGCATTCGGGGATGCCAATTGGGAAGTTTCCTTAGGCTCAGGAGTTTGAGACCAGCCTGAGTAATAGCAAAACCCTATTTCTACTAAAAACATAAAATTTAGTTGGGCATTGTGTCTAGCACTTGTTAAGTCCCAGCTACTTGGAAGGCTGAGACAGGAGGACTGCTTAAACCCAAAAGTTAAAAGTCGCTGTGAGCTAGAATGAGGCCACCTGGCCTGGGGAACAGAGTGAGACTCTGTCTCAAAACAAAAACAAAAACAAACAACCCAGAATTCATAGTTTCTCAAATCTATGGCTGTGTTTTTTTTTTGTTTTGTTTGTTTTCATTAGTTTTGGAAAATTAGCCACTTCCTGTCAAATAGATGTTCTTCCTCATTCTTTTCTTCCTCTCCTTATGGTTTTCCTCATGTTAAAATGACTCATCTCTCCTTTATGACTCTCCTCTTTTCTTTCTTTTCTATCCTTTTGTCTCTTTATGTGTCATTTTCAGTATTTTCTCTGGCCAGTCTCTAAATTAGCTATTCACTCTTCATTAGTATTTAGTGCTGTCAAACCTGAGCATTACATTTTCTGGTTACAAAATTTCCATTTGTCATTTTGTATATTTTCCACTTTTCTTCTTTTTTTTATTTTTTAGAGACAGAATCTCACTTTGTCACCCTTGGTAGAGTGCTGTGTCATCACAGCTCACAGCAAACTCCAGCTCTTGGGCTTAGGCGATTCTCTTGCCTCAGCCTCCCAAGTAGCTGGGACTACAGGTGCCAGCCACAACAGCTATTTTTTTTATTTTTTCTTTTTTTCAGTTTTTGGCCGGGAATGGGTTTGAAGGTATATGGGGCCGGTGCCCTACTCCTTTGAGACACAGGTACTGCTCCACTGTCTGTTTTTTTTTTTTTTGTTGTTGTTGTTGTTGTTGTTGCAGTTTGGCCAGGACTGGGTTTGAATCTGCCACCGTAGGGCGGGTGGGTGGCTTAAGCTATTCTTTTGCCTCAGCCTCCTGAAAGCTGGAACTACAGGCTGAATATTGTATTTACATAAATATTCAAGGAAATAATTTGAGGCCTAGCATTGATAGTATCTTTATCCAGAGAGGATTGTTTTCTGCCTGGTAGCTGGAGGCATTAGCACTCTGGGATCACCTTAATATGATTTCAGAGAATTGCTTGAGCCCAAGAGTTTGAGGTTGCTTGAACTGTGACACCATGGGCACTCTACCAAAGGGGGCAAAGTGAGACTTTGTCTCAACATACAAATAAACAACCCCCACAAAACAACAACCCCCATCCCACCCCCACGATCAACAAAGAAACAAACTGACAATGGAAATGCTAACAGTGTAACCATTAACCAAGCATCAAAACAATGAAGGAAGTGCCACCCAAGGGAGTTTCGGCAAATATACAAAAACATAATTGTAACTCAGTTGAAAAAGCAACTGAAACTCACATTGATAACAAAATATCCTTCCAGAAATTTGGGGAATCTAAACTTTGCTTGAGAATGCTCTACTTTTGGTTTATAAATACCACCTTACTGGACTTTTACTATTCAAATAGTTCGTTGTTAGGAGAGAATGAAAGTGTGGAATTGTATAGTATTTGTCTATTCTAGAATTTGTACTCAGCATGAGGTTGGCTGATTTACCCGTAAGCCTTAGGTTGTACTTTGAGAGCCACTATCCTAGGAAGGAACAGGTAACATTTGACTTTCCTGAAGCAAAGTTTTCTAGAATGGCTTTCACTAAAACTTCCTATCTAAGATATATGTATGTCTTTTTCTGATTAGGTTATGACACAATGGGAGAAGCTCTCATGATTAGATTAAGCGTCCTTCTCAAATCTGGCCTAATCCTCTCTGCAGGTCAGCTTGATCAGATTTTTAGGCTTCACAAACTCCCAAAGATTGATGTTATTATCTATTACATACCTGTTTAAACAGATGAAATGTGAAGATTCGCAAGCTTTAGGCATGATTTGGATTATTTCCTTGCCTGGACAACCTTCTGCAAATAGCAGTAGACAACATGTTTGAATAAATGCTAATCCATTTTTCTAAACTCTCCATGCCTTAGTTTTCTCATCTTTAAAACGGAAAAAAGGATATCCATGTCATAGATATCTTGGGTGTTTTAAACGAAATAATGGATATAAAAGTCTTACTCAGTGCATGGCACACAGGTAAGCATTTGATAACAGGACAGTCTTAAGAGTTTGCTGGAGAGCTTGACACCTGTAGCTCAGCTATTAGGGCACTGGCCACATACACCAGAGCTGGCGGGTTCCAACCTGGCCTCAGTCTGCTGAACAACAGTGACAACTACAATAAAAAAATAGCCAGGCAATGTGGCGGGCGCCTGTTTTCCCAGCTACTTGGGAGGCTGAGGCAAGAAAATTGCTTAAGCCCAAGAGTTTGAGGTTGCTGTGAGCTGTGACGTCACGGCACTCTACCGAGGATAACATAGTGGGACTCTCTCAAAAAAAAAAAAAAAAAAAGAGTTTGCTGGAGGCAAGGCTCTAAAAGGGTTATTTGGGGGGCTAGGCAGAGGGCTTAGGACCTTGAAAGTAATTCCTTAAGGGAGACCAGGGATTGGTGACAAGTATTCTATTGGGATGGCCTCATTTGGCTAGATGGGGCAGGGCCTGAAGGTTGGTACGACACAGCTGTGGCTAAACTGACATCAGAATCTCTATACCCAAGTACAACTAATGAATTAGCTATGCATCTCAAAAGGGAATCATGGAGCGCAGAGAGTGGTAAGATTCTGAAAATTTTTAAATTTCTCATATATGCAAAATTTTCTCCTCCTGTGGAGTCCTATTATGGTTACCCAGCACTCTGCAGTGTTCTGGCCTCATAGGGCTAAATGCTTTATTGCTTTATTTCATTTAGTGCTATTATATGAGCCCAGGGTTGCAGGGGGAGAAAATGGAGGCTCAGAAAGGTTAGGTAAGTAATTTTTGGTCTGGTTCCAGAGCTTGATCTCTGAATACAGCATATTACTCACATGATTGTGATTTCAGTGTTGGTAGTCTAAATAGCTGTTGAATTCATGTATTTAAAGTTTAACGAGCAATTACTATATGCCCTGACCTAAGTTGGTCTGTGAGGATTCAGAAGTGAATATAACATCACAATTGTGACAAAATAGCAACATTTATTCAGCACTTATTCTCTTATTCTGTATGGAACATCTTACCTGTGTGTTCATTTAACCACAATAACTAGCCTGTGAGAAGAGAATTGATATCCATTTTTTTTGTCTTTTGAGACAGAGTCTTCTTCTTCTTCTTTTTTTTTTTTTTGAGCTAGAGCCTCAAGCTGTCACCCTGGGTAGAGTGCTGTGGCATCATAGCTCACAGCAACCTCCAAGTCCTGAGCTCAAGTGATTCTCCTGCCTCTACCTCCCAAGTAGCTGGGACTACAGGCGCTCACCACAGCGCCTGGCTATTTTTTGGTTGCAGCTGTCATTGTTGCTTGGCGGGTCTGGGCTGGATTCGAACCTGCCAGCTCAGGTTTATGTGGCGGGTGCCTTAGCTGCTTGAGCCATAGGCGCCGAGCCATAGTCTTTTTTTTATTTGTAATTTTTTTTTTTTTTTTTTTTTTTTTTTATAGAGACAGAGTCTCACTTTATGGCCCTTTGGTAGAGTGCCATGGCATCACACAGCTCATAGCAACCTCCAGCTCCTGGGTTTAAGCAATTCTCTTGCCTCAGCCTCCCGAGTAGCTGGGACTACAGGCGCCCACCACAACGCCGGCTATTTTTTTGTTGCAGTTTGGCAGGGGCTGGGTTTGAACCCGCCACCCTCGGCATATGGGGCCAGCACCCTACTCACTGAGCCACAGGCGCTGCCCTATTTGTAATTTTTTTTGAGACAGAGTCTCACTTTGTCGCCCTTTGTAGAGTGCTATGGTGTCAAAGCTTATAGCAACCTCAATCTCTTGGGCTCAAGCTATTCTCTTGTCTCAGATTCCCAAGTAGCTGAGACTACAGGCACCCACCACAATGCCCAGCTATTTTTAGAGACAAGGTCTGGCTCTGGCTCAGGCTGGTCTCAAACCTGTGAGCTCTGGCAATCTGCCTGCCTCGCATCCCAGAGTGCTAGGATTATGGGTATGAGCCACTGCGCCTGACCTTTTTAAATTTAATTTTAATTATTATTATTATTTTTGAGGCAGAGTCTATTTTGCCCTTGGTAGAGTGCTATGGCGTCACAGCTCACAGCAACCTCAAACTCTTGGGCTTAAGCGATTCTCTTGCCTTGGTCTTCCAAGTAGCTGGGACTACAGGAGCCGACCACAATGCCAGGCTATTTTTTTGTTGCAGTTGTCATTGGTGTTTAGCAGGCCCAGCTGGAGTTCCAACCCAACAGCCTGGGTGAATGTGCCCAGCGCCCTACCCGCTGAGCTACCTACCTGCTGAGCTACCTACCTGCGCCACCCACACATATGTGATTTAATGTCTTTGTCTAATTTTTAATTTTTTTGGTAAGCGTCTTTCTGTATTTATCATGATTATTAACCACTTGTCTACCTTGTATGCATATTGCAAGTATTTTTAGCCATTTTCTCATTTGTTCTACTTTGTTGATGGCATCTCTACACGTACAGATGTTTACGTTTCTTCTTGTCTTTGTCTTTATCATTTCTAGATTTTGATTCATGATTACAAACATTTTCCCTTCTCTAATTGTAGAGTTTTGCACCCGAACATCTTCTGGTGTTTTATAGTATTGTGGTTTGTCTAAGTTTTCAAGCTATCTTTTGTTTAGTTTGAGATAGCATAATTACGTTTTATCAAATATAATGATTTGAAAAGTCACTTTCATCAAATGGCCACATTGCCATTCATTGCTAAAAGTGGACAGAATGCCAACAGCTATCATTAAGACTCAGTGCTTACAAACAGGGTGGGCTTCATGTTCTTTGTTTAATAGTCTTCAGCCGCCATCTTGAAATTTGTAATAATTTTGGAACAAGGTGCTCCGCAGAATTTCAAATTATGTTGTTGTACTGTTTAGAGTCCCAGGCACTGTACTAAGCTCTTGACAAATATTATTCCTCTTAATTTTCACGGCCGTTTCTGTTAAATAGATGTTATAATTTTCTTCCTCCTTTTGCAGATGAGGAAACGGAGGCAGGTGGACTAGATAAGCGCACAGAGCTAGAAAGCTGCAAAGAAGGGCTTTGAACCCAGCACGTCGACGGTCATAGCCACGCGGAAGCGGGTCATCACCAACACATGATGTTAATGCTGTAAGCAAGCTTGCGAGGGCTACGTCCAAGGTTCCCGATTGTCACCGGAGCGTCCCTGCGTGCCCAGCTCCGGGCTGTGCGGGGACGAGCGCTGCGCGTACCAGGCACGCTCAGCTGCAGGTAGCTGGGACCCTGTCTTCGGCCCCGGCGGCGCGCGCTCGCCTAGCAGGCGGGCACTCGCGCGCGCAGCGGTTGAGTTGCCTGCGAGTTTCCCGGAGTTCACACAGGCCTCTAGTTGGCATGGCAACCAGGCAACCTGTTCCAGAGCCGCCAGCCTTCTCTGCACTTGCCGCTGCCACCGCCGGAGCCGGGGCCAGAGCCTATCCCATGATGCATCGCGCCAGCCCAGTCCCCAGTGGGCCGCCATGTTGTCGGAGTGAAAGGTAAGGGGGAGCGAGAGCGCCGGAGAGAGAAGATCGGGGGGCTGAAATCCATCTTCATCCTACCGCTCCGCCCGTGAGTATCTGCACCCCGCCTGCCCAAAACGCTGCTCCGGACCCCTAGCGAGCAGACTGTCCCTTCGTATTGGCGTTTGAGAGTGGTTAGGGGGTGAGAAGGGCTTTGGAAAAGCCGCCGGGGCCCTGGCTGAGGCTTCTCACTCGCTGTTCCTCCTACATGTTTTGGAGTCAGCAGCAAGGCCCCTATTGTTATCAAAGCAGGGAGGGGGTGGGGAGCGGGGCCGAAGCGAGGAAAATGCCGTGGGTTTAGGCTCGGGCCCAAGGCGTAGACGTGCTTCTGCATTTCTGCTCGGCCTTGTTGAGGGCCCCCGAAGATTGATGTTGCTATTTGGCTTGCTTTTTTTTGATGGGTTTGCGAAGCCCCGAGTCTAATGTGTAGCCATGAAGTGTAATTCTGTGCCACCCGGATTTCTTCGACTTCTTGAGCTTCCGTGGCAGCGCCGAAGGAGGTGGAACAATACATCGCTTTAGAAGCGGCCGTGGCCCTGTGTCCACAGACGAGACCCTCCGTGGGGGAACTTTGTGAGCCTTAAATGCAGAGAAGTGGCCATAGGAAGTTTCAGAATGCTTTTTAAGCTCCTTGGTGCTATGGCCTTTTGTTTCCGTGAGCACTTGTGTTTTTGGTGGGTTCTTCCTCTTTGAGCTTTCCTGTGTTGGTGTCTCTTAACTCAAAAGAGGGGTTCTTCGTTCGCTAGTCGGAAAGCCATCTAGATGCACAATACTAGATAGCTTTAGTCTTCACAAACATGCTTGGTAAACATAGGTCATTTGTTTTAACTTGTCAGTACCACTCCCACGTCTACCGAGGGATTACTCCAGTAATTCCCCCCTGTACAGCCCCCCCCCCAAAAAAAACTAAAAACCGACACACATCTTCAGAGAAGGTAACTTGAAGGATTGCTACCCTTCATTGTTCAATTTACAAAACACTGTTTCTGAGCTCTCGATATCATTTTGCTCACTTTTATTACTGGGATTGTTAAACATAAGATTTCATGAGGCTTTTCTTGGGTTCTATTTTAAAGTCAGTTACTTCTGAAACAATAGGTTTAACATTTTGTTTATTTTATGAAAACACTTAAAAAGTCACCAAGACAAGCCAACCCCAAGAAATGTGGATTCTGTTGCAGTTTTTGTAACAAAATAAACACTTTGACTGATTGCTAATTTTAACTTTATAAAACACTCTCCGGGGTTGTTGATTCTTTATCTGAGCTTTTTGGAAATACTCACGGGATTCAGAACTTTGAGTTAGTGCTTTGCCTTAGCCTCAGTTGAATTCATTTTGGCCAAGGCCACAGCTTTTTGAAGTTGGAATTTGTTTAGTTTGGTTTGAGATGAACTCCTTTAAAATAAATTTATGACCACAATGTTTATTCAGTGTGGTAAAAATAAACACCTTTAAAACCACTAAGCATTTTAGTAAAAGGTGAGCCATAGAGATAGATTAAATCATTTTCCTTTGTTTGAATTAAACTCTGTTGGTGATATTAAAAAAATACCACTTTGATGTAAACAGTTTGAAAGCTGTGGAAGAGTAGCTAGAATCAGCACTTAATTCCAGTTGCTTAAATACTTATTTTTATAATGTGTCATTTTAAAGAAATCATTTCAAATGTTACACATTAACTTTTTAGCTTTTTACTTCCCCGAAAGGTGTCAGCAATTTTAAGTATTTTCTGATATTTAGGTGACTGAGTTCTTAATTTTTGTGCTGTAGTTGCCAAAACATTACAAAACTACCCAAGACACATTTTAATTGTTCAGGTATTTGCTCACTTTCACACTGTCCTTTCTGCCAGGTTTTCTCTTGTTTAAGACACTGCCTTGCCTCATTAGGTAAAGCAGGAAGTCTCAGGGCTATACAAAAGCCAATTGTTTTGTATGAACATTTTTATGGGAATCTTCCCCTCCCCCTCCCTTTTTAGAGTGAGGTTGTGTTCAGTGTGTTTCAGTAATAAACTTTAATCATATGGAAATTTCTTGTTAAGTAACTATTTTGACAAGTTTTTTTTTTTTTTTTTTTTTTAATGTCAGGAAAGATTGCATTTGTTATTTTAGGAATTCTCTTAGGTACTAGAGCTCCATTTGCCTTAACTGGCGGTAACTAAATTCTTGGGGTCTTCAACATAATGACTTTAAATTTACCAAAATGTTTGTATCTATCTTATTTTGATTAAAAACAACAACAACAACAGAAATGCTGTGAGTCAAAGAGGAAGGATTTTATTCATTTTCTCGACAAGGAAACGGGCTCAAAGAGGTTGTTTAGTGGTGGAACTTGGGTTGTGGAACTTCTGACCTGTTCTAGAATAAAGATTGTTAGATTGAGATTTCCTTTTAAAAAGAAATTGGGACTGTCCAGTATTGGTAATAAGAGGATAATGAGTTATTTTGAAAGCTGAACAGGAAGGTATTGGCTGGTTTGTGCTTTGGAAAGACCAAGGGTGAGACAGCTATGACTTTCTGGTTTTGGTACTTGAACATGGACAAGATTTTATTCATGAAAACTGAAACTGAAGTCATAAGGCTAGACTACTCCAGTACCCTGGTAAGGTTTTGATGGATTGAACTAACTAGACTAGGTGTTTTCAAATTAGGCTTTGAAAAAATTACAAATTCTATTGTGCCTTTTTACGTGTGGCTTCAAAACATGAATTTAGTTGTAAGAAATGAATACTACTATATCAGGAAGTTTAATTTTTCAATAAAGAGACATAGTAGATTTCTTATAGATCTGTTTTTGAAATGTCACAGTAGGAAGGGCTGGAACCGGTGGCTTATGCCTGTAATCCTAGCACTCTGGGAGGCCGAGGCAGGTGGATTGTCTGAGCTCACAGGTTTGAGACCAGCCTGAGCCGGAGCGAGAACCCTGTCTCTAAAAATAGCCAGGCATTGTGTTGGGTGCCTGTAGTCTCAGCTACTTGGGAGGCTGAGACAGGAGAATCGCTTGAGCCTGAGTTTGAGGTTGCTGTGAGCTATGGCACTACGACACTCTACTGAGGGTGACAAAGTGAGACTATGTCTCAAAAAAAAAAAAAAAAGAAAAGATGTCACAGTAGGGATTGGGAGGATAAAACATTTGTAGCAGTACACTGTTGGGTTCACAGCCTTGAAATTATACTCTAGTGGCTGTAGACAGGTGTGTCCTAACTGGTAACTGATTTGTTTACTTTGTAGCATTTTTTTTTAAGCACCCACATAACCTGACAAGTGTTCTATCTTATGTATAAAGGTAGTTTTTGTTTTTAAGGAGTTTAAATATAATGCTTCATAGTAACAATTTAGGGATTCTTTTTTTGGTCTTCCAGAGAAGAGTAGAGAATTCAAGGGAGATATGTTGTTGAGTTACTGTGGAGTAACAAGGGGTTGATAGAACTGGGCTTGGGTACAAAATACATTGTTTGAATTCTTTCTTTGCTACTCACTAGCCAAGTAGCCTTGGAGACAACACTTTAACTTTCCTGTACCTTAGTGTTTACATCTGTAAAATAGCGATAATAATCCTTAACTTTCTTTCAGTGTTTTTGTTGTAAGATAAAGTTTATAATATATTTGCTACACTACTGTGTTGAGCCCTCTGGTTTTTATAATGAAATTTTCTATGCTTTCTAGTAAAGTGTTTGAATTTGGTTTGATCTCACCCTGTTTATGGAAGCTAAAGCAGTAATAGAATAATAATGTGAGTATAATTGTATGTTATTGATAACAATCTTGGATACCTTTTTCTGTCAATAATAGTTGAGGTGAAGATTTAGGGTAAGAATATTCTGTTGCTTTTCTTGGTCAGGGTGTCTTATCAATATGATGGACATTTTAAAGGGTCACTTTAAGTTAGACAGTCTGAGCTGAGCCATTGCTAATTTATATATCGGTTTTAGGTTTTTGTTTGGTTATTGGCATGTGTCTGGTTCAGTTATAATCTTGTTTATTTAAAAACTATCTGGTACAGTTTGTTTAGGGTGCAAATAAGTTGGGTAGAGAAGCCATTGATTAAAGTCTAATTCTGTATTATTACCTTTTGGTAATAACATAAGTTTCTCTGAAGTTGTAATATTGAATCCTGATTTTAATACCTTGTCAGAGTGCCTGCCACCAACTATATTTATTTTTGTACATACAGATCAGGCAACTTCAAAGTGAAGGTTTCAGTTTAGGAAATTGTGTATATGTTATAAAATATTTAGCTGCTTGGAAGAAACTGGTTGCATATGATTATATTGCAAAAAGACATGGAGTTCGCATTTTTATTTTTTTGAAAAGATAAAATTATTTTTATTGTTTTGAAGGATGAAAATACTAAAATAAACATTTGTTACCTGTTTGTCTTTAGGTGTTGGTGGAATGAGCGTTGCATGTGTCTTGAAGAGAAAAGCAGTGCTTTGGCAGGACTCTTTCAGCCCCCACCTGAAACATCACCCTCAAGAACCAGCTAATCCCAACATGCCTGTTTTGACATCTGGAACAGGGTCGCAAGCGCAGCCACAGCCAGCTGCAAATCAGGCTCTTGCAGCTGGGACACACTCCAGCCCTGTCCCAGGATCCATAGGAGTTGCAGGCCGTTCGCAGGACGACGCTATGGTGGACTACTTCTTTCAGAGGCAGCATGGTGAGCAGCTTGGGGGAGGAGGAAGTGGTGGAGGCGGCTATAATAATAGCAAACATCGATGGCCTACTGGGGATAACATTCATGCAGAACATCAGGTAAAAAAAAGTTCACTATTTCAGTTTTGAAAATCTTTTGTTATCACTGTCCACTTAGGATATCTGCTTTCAATGAATGTCTTTAAAAGTTTAAATCACTGGTTTAGTTTGTTCTACAGTCACTTGTTTTAAAGGATGATTGTTGTAATATTGTCACTGGGTGATTTATCATTCTGGTGCTAAATAGGAAATGACCAATTTGTTTTAAAAAATACTTAAGATCATTTTAATGTTCACAATGCATTTCTTTATTTAATCCCTGTCCTTGGCTGTGACTTTTTTGTTTTGTTTGTTTTTTGTTTGAGACAGAGTCTCACTCTGTTGCCTAGGCTAGAGTGCAGTGGCATCATTATAGCTCACAGCAACGTCAAGCTCTAGGGTTCAACTGATCCTTCTGCTTCAGCGCCTCTAGTAGCTAGGACTACAAGCATGTGCTATCATGTCTGGCCCTTTCTTACTCCCTCCCTCCTTCCCTTTCTCTGTTTCTCTTTCTTTTGTAGAGATAGGGTCTTGCTGTGTTCCTTGGGCTGCTCTTATACTCCTGGCATCAAGAGATGCTCCAACCGTAGCCTCCTAAAATGCTAGGATTACAGTCATGAGTCAGTTCACCCAGAGAAATGCATTTCTAGGAATTCTTTTTTTTTTTAAACAAAAGATTACTTTTTCCACATTTACATATATGCTTTCGTGAACTGTTTGCATTGTTTATAGGACAAATAACATATTTTAGAATGTTTTCTGTTGGGTGTGAGTGACTTGATTTTAAGATGTTATAGTTGAAAGTAGTGGGAAGTTGATAGCATCAGATGCTCAAGTGAAATTTATTTGAAATGAGACTGATACATTGTGTCAGAAAGGAGTGACTGTTTTGGGCTTTAACCACCTTTGTCCTCTTGTTCTCAGAACTTGTTTGGTTTTGTAAATTTTTACATGTTTTGCTTATTAACCCAAAACCATAGGTGCAATCATAGTGTATTTCACTAGGAAGAGAGTTTTGCCTGATCTGTGTTTCTGGACTTTAAGATAGTAGCTAACTAAAGGATTATATTTTGATCAGGCTATTCTGTGAAATTTGGTATTGGTTGAATTTGCAAAGGTTTGTTTTATGTCAACGATTTGAGTATTTTTCCCTAGTGCTTCTCTTCTGCTTAAAAAAACAGGCACAAGCACACTTGCAGATCTGAATTCTATTATGCTTCCTCTGTCCCCTCCAAAAAATGGTAGTGTCCCATGGTTTTGTTTATTTAAAGAGATAGTATCTTGCTCTGTTGCCCAGGTGGGAGTACACTGGCATAATCACAGCTTACTGCAGCCTTGCTTCTGCCTCAGCCTCCTGAGTAGCTGAGATTGCAGAAGCAAGCCACTGTGCCCGGCCCATAGTTTTTTTTTTTTTTTTTTTTTAAACTATGGTAGAAACAGGGCCGGGTGAAGTGGTGGAGTGGCTCACGCCTGTAATCTTAGCACTGTGGGAGGCCAAATCAGGTGGATTGCCTGAGCTCACAGGTTCAAGACCAGCCTGGGCAAGAGCAAGACCCTATCTCTAAAAATAGCTGGGTGTTGTGGCTGGTGGCTGTAATCCCAGCTATGTGGGAGGCTGAGGCAAGAGATTGAGGTTGCTGTGAGCTGTGATGCTACAGCACTCTACCAAGGGCAACAAAGAGAGACTCTGTCTCAAAAAGCAAACAAGAAATAAAAACTATGATAGAAACAAAGGTAGAATTTATTCTGTTGCTCAGAGATTTGTTGAGCACATTAGTCATAGATCTCTGTTTTGTTGACATAATCTTCTGTATCAGTGCTATTCATGCTTCATAAGCATGTGTAAGTGAGGGATACTGAGAAGTGTAAGGTATAGGGAGCTTTTCTCTGTACACTTAGGGTGCTTTTTATTATATTCCTATTACTTAAAGGCACTGTATTTGTTTCCTGTTTGCTGTAAGTCTTGAAGGTGGGGATCAAACTTTATTTATCTCAACATCCTAGTTCTCAGAATTTAGCATATAATAGAGCGTCAGAGGAAACTTATTGAATGTCTGAGTTCCTAACTCTTTGTTCTTTAAATAAGGTTGGGGAAAAAAGAGTGGTCACAAAAATAAGAGCCTTGAATGCCAGGATAGGATTTAAGTTAGCAGGCAGCAGGATTTTTGAGGGTGTGACTATGGAGTGGCTTTTATCTAGTGTTTTGGGCAGATTGGGTTGATAGTAAGAGATTGGCGTGTGTAAGGGCTAAGACTAATTGGACTACTCTAATAGACCTGAAGTGAGCAGTGGAAAAGAAGGTATGGGACTGAGACATGCACATAATTTGGTGATTGAATTAGGATTCTTAGATTTTGGGGAAAATGAAGTAACAGGAAAAGGAATGCAGGAGAGCTCTGGTTTGAGACAAGGTCATTACATTTAGTAGTATACATGTTGGATTTGAGGTGAGGGCAGGATGCCCAGATGGTATGCTGTGAACAGCTGTTTAGAGAGAGGTCAAGGTAGGAAATATTTGATTTGGGTGGTATGTGTGTAGGGGACAAAAACAGAAAGCCTGTAATCTTTGTCTTATTTGACTAAACATTGTTTAAAAATAATAAACATTGATTTTAAAAATCTGTAATATAGGTCGAGCAAGGTGTCTCACACCTGTAATCTTGGCACTTTGGGAGACCGAGGCTGGTGGATCGCCTGAGCTCAGGAGTTGGGGACCACCATGAGCAAGACTGAGACCCCATCTCTACTAAAATAGAAAAACTAGCTGGGCATTGTGGTGGGCACTTGTAGTCCCAGCTACTTGGGGGCAGAGGCAAGAGGATTGCTTGACCCCAGGAATTTTGAGATTGCTGTGAGCTAGAGTGAGACTCTCCAAAAAAAAATTTGTAATATAAGTCTATAAAATCTTGTTTCCTAATTGTACACTGATGTATCAAAGTTGAAAGGAGTATTAAGGTGGTTGGCCTGTCCTTCACTAGGTGGACAGATGAAACTCTAGGTTGACCTTTGGCAGAGCTCTACGATTTAGTTGTGCTGTACAAGTCAACAGGTGTTACTGAAAGCTTACTCTGACGTTGATCCCTATTATAAAGAACCATATCCTGACTTACTGAGAAGTTTTATCCAGGTTAGTTAGCAAATTTTAGTTAATAGTATAAAATATCAAAACCTGTTTCTTAGCCTTCGGGCCTGAACCAGTGACCTGACTTGGAATTCATCATCATAGTTCTGTTGGGTCGTACACAGGAGATAATGAACAACATTAGGGAATTCAGGATAGTTGGCATGTTGCAGTTATGAGCCACCCACAGATTACTTCTGCAGTCATATAGTGTATAGTAATTTTCTGGTTTTAATGCTGACCTCACCTTCTGGACTGATACAGGGCAGAAACTGTACGATTTTTTTCATGCCCCTTTCCCAGGAGGTATTTATGAAACTTTTGTGTTGATTGAGAAAAGGCCAGGAATTTTTCAGTTTTGCATTCAGGTAAAGGAGTAGATCTTAACAGCTTAGCTGTCCTCCTGGGAAACACATGGCAACTGGTAGAGAGAGGCCACTTGGGCAGGCAGGGGTGATGATAGAAGAGTGGAGGGTCATATCTCTAGCTTGAGAATCACTGCCTTTGTCAGCTGCAGTTACTAATAGAAAGAGTAAAAGGGGTTCTGATCTGGTAGGTTGGAGTGGAAGAAGAGGTTCAGAACCACTGATGATAGTAGAAACATTTATTGAGCATTTTAAATATGTTCTAGGGTATGATATTTCTTTTCTTTTTTTTTTTTTACAATTTTTTACAATTTTTATTTATTTATTTTTTATTTATTTATAGAGACAGAGTCTCACTTTATGGCCCTTTGATAGAGTGCCCTGGCATCACACAGCTCACAGCAACCTCCAGCTCCTGGGCTTAAGCGATTCTCTTGCCTCAGCCTCCCGAGTAGCTGGGATTACAGGCACCCCCCACAATGCCTGGCTATTTTTTTGTTGCAGTTTGGCCGGGGCTGGGTTTGAACCCGCCACCCTCGGCATACGGGGCCAGCGCCCTACTCACTGAGCCACAGGCGCCGCCCCTAGGGTATGATATTTCTTGTATTACTTACAGCACTTTTTGAGAGGTGGGAAGCAGAATCTGGTTTTGAAGTCACTCTTTTTGATTCTAGTGCCCATCCTTTATAGGTACTTCTGTCTCCCTAAGTAAGACAAACCAGACAAAACTATTGTAACAAATGAGCACATTCCAAGGTCAAATAATTATTTTATTGTAATTTTGTTTGAAGCTTGGAGATTATAAATTTGGTAATAATATAAATACAGATATGTTGACTTTTCTCCTATAATTGCAAGAATTCTTCCCCCCCCCCCCCCAAAGAGCAGTAATGCTAAAAGTCCATTTTCTTTTTCTTGTTCTGTTCTAAGTAATGTGGGAAACTTAACTCTGTAGAGACAGAATGACTAGAATAGCTGGTCCTATTGCCCGCTTATTCTCCCATACCACTGGGCTATAATTCCTCCTTGGTAGGCTTATTTCTTTAGCTTTTTTTTTTTTGAGACATAGTATCACTTTGTTGCCCTATGTAGAGTGCAGTGGCATCACAGCTCACAGCAATCTCAAACTCTTGGGCTCAAGCAATTCTCTTGTCTCAGCTTCCCAAGTAGCTGGGATTACAGATGCCTGCCACAAAGTCCGGCTATTTTTTGGTTGTAGTTGTCATTGTTGTTTGGCTGACTAGGGTTGGATTTGAACCCGCCAGCTTCAGTGTATGTGCCTGGCGCTTTAGCCGAGCTACGGGCGCTGAGCCAGAGCTACTTACTTTTACTTTTAGTCTTTTGAAATAAGGATGTATCAGTAGCCACTGTAATGTATGGGTGATATTCTAGATAGCCAGGCAAAATTCACTGGATAAATATTCTCCTTGGCTCTGCTTGTACCTTCTTTTCTTTCACTGGTTTTGCCATCTTTTTTTTTTTTACACAGAGCTCACTTCGTCACCCTGGTGCCATGGCATCATAGCTCACTGGTGTTCAAGCATTCAAGCAGTTCTCTTGCCTTAGCCTCCCAAGTAGTGGGACTACAGACACCCATCCCAACACCCACTTATTATTTTTTTGGAGACAGAGTCTCAAGCTGTCGCCCTGGGTAGAATGTTGTGGCATCACAGCTCACAGCAACCTTCAACTCTTAGGCTTAAGTGATTTTCTTGCCTCAGCCTCCCAGGTAGCTGGGATTACAGGCACCTGCCACAATGCCTGGCTATTTTTTTGGTTGAAATTGTCATTGTTTGGCAGGCCCAGGCTGGATTTGAACCTGCCAGCTCTGGTGTATGTGGCTGGCCCCTTAGCTGCTTGAGCTTACAGGCGCTGAGCCAATGCACCCTTATTTTTAGAGGTGGGAGTCTCTCTCTTGCTCAGACTGGTCTCAAGCACGTGAGCTCTTAGGCAGTCCACCTGCCTCGGCCTCCCTGAGTGCTAGGATTATTATAGGTGTGAGCCACTGCCTCTGGCTTGGTGTTGCCATTTTACAATGGTATTCCAGCACCCACCCCTGACAGGTCTACCTGTCTTAATCGCCAGCTCTGTGAGTTAATCGGTACACTTTGTGATAAATAGGAACTACTGTGTTAAACCAGAAGGGAGCTCGAGTGTTTCCCACAGTGGGGAGTCTTGTCATTCCCTGAAGATCCCTTTGTGTCATCCCTCCTTATAGACCCTGTTATATCATGGATCTCTTGTATTTCTGGGTAGCTTGCTTAGGTGCTGTAGCATTTAGTCAATATGTATTAAAGTTGAGTAATCTATCTTAATCTGTCTTTCATAATTTGGTTCTCTCTTACACTTTTATTTTTACAGCTTTATTCATTATATTCAAAGTTCATAAGGCTTAACATTGCATCCTTGGTTAAAAAAAATTCATCAGTTGGGCAGTGCCTGTGGCTCAGTGAGTAGGGCGCCCGTCCCATATACTGAGGGTGGTGGGTTTGAACCCGGCCCCAGCCAAACTGCAACAACAACAAAAAAAAGAATTCATTAGCAAATCATCTTTTTTTTGAAACAGAGCCTCAAGTTGTTGCCCTAGGTAGTAGAGTGCTGTGGCATCACAGCTCACAGCAATCTCCAACTCCTGGGCCCAAGCAATTCTCTTGTCTCAGCCTCCCAAGTAGCTGGGACTACAGGCACCCGCCAAAACGCCCGGCCATTTTTTGGTGTAGTTGTCATTGCTGTTTGGTGGGTCTGGGCTAGATTCGAACCCATGGGCTCTCTGGTGTATGTGGCTGGAGCCTTAGCCATTTGAGCTACAGGTGCTGAGCCAGCAAGTCGTCTTTGAGTAGAACTTCAAGAGTTACTTGGCTCATGCCTGTAATCCTAGCATTCTGGGAGGCTGAGGCAGGAGGCTTGTTCAAGGTCAGGAGTTGGAGACTAGCCTGAGTAAGAGCAAGACCCTGTCTGCCCAAAAGCAAAAAATTTAGCTAGGCATGATGGCATCAGGAGGATTGCTTGAACCCAGGAGTTTGAGGTTGCTGTGAGCTACAAGGAAGCTCCTGCACTCTACCTGGGGTGACAGAAGAAATCTCTGTTTCAAAAAAATGTAAAATGTTTAGTCATGTGGCCGCCTTTAATGCTGTATAGTATTTCATTTTATGTGCCTCCTAAATGGCAACTTGGAAAGATTTATGATATATCTTTACTTTGTTTTATTTCAAAAGTTTTTGATGTGGGATTAGTATTAAAAAATTGTTATAAAAGGTGTTAGTGAGATGTGACAATGGGGAAAAATGATATGATAGGAAAATGAAGTGGAGTGAATTAAGAACTTAGAAATATGTACCATGGCTCAGTGCCTGTATCTTAGTGGCTAGGGGGCCAGCCATATACACTGGAGTTGGCGGGTTCTAATCCAGCCTGGACCTGCCAAACAACAATGACAACTATAACCAAAAAAATAGCTGTGTGTTGTGGAGGGTGCTTGTAGTCCCAGCTACTCAAGAGACTGAGGCAAGAGAATCACTTAAATCTAGGAGTTAGAGGTTGCTGTGAGCTATGAGGCCATATGTCTGCTGAGGGCGACATAGTGAGACTCTGTCTCCAAAAAAAAAAAGAAATGTGTACCAGAATAGTAGGTTATAGAATATACTCTGATCATTTCTGTGGCTAAAGAAATACGTGGGATGAATCATGCCTAGCTTAGCAACCCCACACTCCTAGGTTCAAGTGATCCTGTTGCCTCAGCTTCTTGAGTAGCTGGGACTACAGGCCCCATGCTGGCCTAATTTTTCTATTTTTTAGTAGAAGTGGGTGTCTTGTTCTTACTTCTTTTCGAACTCCTGAGCTCAAGAGACCTCTTTTTTTCTTTTTGAGACAGAGGCTCAAGTTGTTGCCCTCGGTAGAGTGCTGTGACATCACCGCTCACAGCAACCTCCAACTCCTGGGCTTAGGCGATTCTCTTGCCTCAGTCTCACGAGCAGCTGGTGCTACAGGCATCCACCACAACGCTTGGTTATTTTTTGTTGCAGTTTGGCCAGGGCGGGGTTCCAACCCGCCACCTTCTGTATATGGGGCTGGCACACTACCCACTGAGCCATAGGCGCCGCCTAAGAGATCCTTCTTTTTGGCCTCTCAGAGTATGAGGATTATAGTGTGAGCCACACCTGACCAATAATTTTGTTTTTGGCTTTAGGGACTCATCTCCTTTGATGGACTTTAATGGAGGTGGGGGTTAACACTTACAGATCTGAATGGGAATGGAGGAATCCATCCAGGCTCATGAGTTCAATTTCTGACTACTATGCTATGTAATGTAACTTCTCATACAGCTGGGAAGCACGTAGGTGTTAAAGGTACTTTAGTCTTTAGTATCATGAAGATACTAAAATATCTTCTGAGTTGGTCACTGGTGACTGCAGCCTCTACTGTGTTTCCAATGACGAACTTTTTAATGGGCTTGTCCTTGGGTATACACAACATGCAGTTCCTGCAGTGAATAGGCTTCACGTGGCCATGGCCCTTTTTGGCATGACTGTTGGTTCCCTTGTCATTTTGGAAGTGAGGACCTGAGAGCTATTCCTGTTTTATGGATGAGGAAATAATAGGGTTAGAAAAATAAAATACACTGTATAGGATCTCACAGTTGATACATGGCGAAGGTGATTAGGCCATGCTGTTCTCATTACACCAGTCTGTTTGGAGATGGACTATTATTCTTCATCATGGATTAGTTACCTTTTCCCTAAAGCACATGCAGATCTAACAGACATTGAGCATTTAAAAGCCGCATTTGCTGCTCATACCTTTATCCTTTAGGGATACTAGTAAGAAATTAGTTTGTATGTCTAATTATAGGAACCCAGTATCTGATGTATATAGTAGGTACTCAGTGAATGACATGATGCTGTTCAAAAATGAACTTATTAGTTCCTTCATTTCCTGTACTGTATTCTTTTTGTGTACATTTCCGTAGTGGCAGATTAGGAGCTATACTACATTTCTGCCTCCTGCAACACCTCCAAGGTTAGATCCATGTTGCCTAATTTAATAGCTCATACGTCTTACCTGGACATTCATAGTAGGCTTCTCACCGGCTTCCCTGATCTCTCTTTTTCTTCCTTCTGGTTATTTTCTGTGCTGCTTCTGGACTGATGTTTCTAAAGACATAGTCTGCTTCTTTCTGTCTCACCCTTGTTTTGGGGGATGTGTGTGTTCCTAATGCTTTTGGGCTAACTTTCACATACCTCATCATTATGGCATAATTTTGGCCTAGCTTACCTCTTCAGTATTCTTTACTGGTATGCCATTTTAACTATACTGAAGCATTTGTAGCTTTGTGAACATACTTGCTATTTTTATAGTTTATGCAGTTTCTTAGTACAGTTGTGCTATTTTTATTTGGTTTTCTTTTGTTGAAATTCCCTTTCCTTGTTATTCATGTAGCGGATGCCTCATCTGTCAAGCTTCAACTGAAGTATTTTCATCTTTTGTAAACGTTCCTTTTACTTCTTTGCTCTAAAGTTTGGTCTTCTCCTTTGGATCCACTGTGACAGTTTGTACATACATTTTTTTTTTTTTTTTTTTTCCTTTTTAAGAGATTATTACTCTGTTGCTTCAGGGCCCCTATCTATAGAGTCCTGTCATCATCCTAGCTCACAGCAACCTCAAACTCCTGGGTTCAACCAATCCTTCTGCCTCAGTCTCCTGAGTAGCTGAGAGTATAGGCAGGTGCCACCATGCCTGGCTAATTTTTCTATTTTCAGTAAAGACGGGGTCACACTTGTGCTCAGGCTGGTTTCAAACTTTTTTAAAAAGTTAATTAATTTTTTATTATTTTTTATTAAATCATAACTTTATACATTGATACATTTATGGGGTTCAGGATACTGCTTTGATATAATGTGAAATGCTTACATTGAACTAACACATCCATCACAATTAGACTCTTTTCTTAATAGTTTTGAAATGTACCATTGCATTATGTACTTTAGGTGAGGTCCCCCCAAATACCCTGCTCCCATATCCCCCCCTCTTCCCTTCTACTTTCTGGACTATAGTTATGCCATTCATATGAGTGTGTCGGTGATTATATGTTGATTTCATAGTAGTAGTGAGTACATTGGATACTTCCCCCCCCCCATTCTTGAGATACTTTACTAAGAAGAATATGTTCCAGCTCCATCCAGGTAAATATAAAAGATGTGAAGTCTCCATCTTTTTTATGGCTGCATAGTATTCCATGGTGTACGTATACCACCATTTGTTAATCCATTCATGGGTTGATGGACACTTGGACCATCTCCATGTCTTGGCTATTATGAATTGGGCTGTAATAAACGTTCTGGTGCAAATGTCTTTGTTGTAAAATAATTTTTGATCATCTGGGTATATAACTAGTAGAGGAATTGCAGGATTGAACAGTAGGTCTACTTTTAGTTCCTTGAGGGTTCTCCAAACTTCTTTCCACAAAGGTTGTATTAGTTTGCATTCCCACCATCAGTGTAGAAGTGTTCCCTTCTCTCCACATCCACGCCAGCATCTGTAGTTTTGGGATTTTGTAATGTGGGCTGATATTACTGGAGTTAGATGATATCTCAAAGTGGTTTTGATTTGCATTTCTCTGATTATTAAGGATGATGGGCATTTTTTCATGTGTTTATAGGCCATGTGCCTGACTTTTATTTTATTTTATTTTTTGCAGATTTTGGCCAGGGCTGGGTTTGAACCTGTCACCTCTGGCATATGGGGCCAGCGCCCTACTCCTTTGAGCCACAGGCGCTGCCACATGCGCCTGTCTTTTTCAGAGAAGTTTCTGTTCAAGTCTCTTGCCCACATAGAAATGGGGTTATTTATTCTTTGCTTAGTTTGAGTTCTCTGTAGATTCTACTTATCAGACCTTTGTCAGAAGCATAAACTGCAAAAATCTTGTCCCATTCTGAAGGTTGTCTGTTTGCTTTACTTACTGTGCTCTTGGCTGTGCAAAAGCTTTTTAGTTTGATCAGATCCCAGTAATGTATTTTTGGTGTTGCTTCAATTGCCCTGAGGGTCCTCCTCTTAAAATATTCCCCCAGGCCAATTTCTTCAAGTGTTTTCCTTGCACTCTCTTCTAGTATTTTTATAGTTTTGTGTCTTAAGTTAAATCTTTTATCCAGTGAGAATCAATTTTTGTTAATGGTGAAAGGTGGGGGTCTAGTTTCAAGGTGGGGGTCTAGTTTCAGTCTTCTAGGGGTCGCCAACCAGTTCACCCAGCAATATTTGTTAAATAGGGAGTCTTTCCCCTGCTGAATATTTTTGATAGGCTTGTTGAAAATCAAATGACGATAAGCAGCTGGGTTCATCTCTTCTTTCTCTATTCTGTTCCATGAATCTACCACTCTGTTTTTGTGCCAGTACCATGCTGTTTTGATCACTATGGAATTATAGTATGGTTGCAAACTTTTGAGCTAAAGTGATCCTTCCATCTCAGGCTCCCTTCAGGCTAAGATTATAGGTGTGAGTCACCATGACCTGCCACTTCGTATATAGCTGAATGAAGCATTTAGCTTCCTGTATTTTAGTAGAATATATTTTCCTTCACCATTGGGTGCTAGGAAGCTGTTTCAATAAAGAGATCTTGGGCTTAAGCCCAGACCTAATGAATTAAGTGACTGAATTAAGATCTTCAGTGATGAGACAAAGTTCATTACTTTTTAAATTTATTTTTATTTATTATTAAATCATAGTTGTGCACATTAATGCAATCATGGGGCACCATACACTGGTTTTATATACCATTTGACATTTTTCATCTGGGTTTTTTTTTTTAGACAGTCTGTTGCCCAGGCTAGAGTGCTTATGGTGTCAGCCTAGCTCACAGCAACCTCAAAGTCCTGGGTTCAGGCAGTCCTCTTGTCTCACCCTCCAGAGTAGTTGGGACTACAGGTGCCTGCTACAATGCCTGGCTAATTTTTCTATTTTTTAGTAGAAGTGGGGGTCAGACACTCTTGCTCAGGCTGGTCTCAAACTCCTGAGTTCAAGTGATCTTCCCTTTTGGCCTCCCAGAGTGCTGGGATTACAGGCATGAGCCACTGTGTGGGGCCACTTATTTTCTTTTAAAATGTTCCCTGGTAATTCTTATGTGCATCTTGGTTAGAACCACTGTGGTGGTTCCTTTTGAAGAATCCTTTAGCTTTGTGTCTTCAGCATTGGCAAAAAATATGTACCTAATAAATGATAAATGAATATGTTATGTTGTCAGGATATATTGAAGAGACTTACTGAATGAGTGTTTCATCCTTTTTTTTTTTTTTCTTTCTTTGAGAGAGAGTCTCACTTTGTCACCCTTGGCATGGTAGAGGTAGAGTGCTGTGGTGTCACAGCTCATAGCAACCTCAAATTCTTGGGCTTAAGCGATTTCTCTCGCCTCAGCCTCCAAGTAGCTAGGACTACAGATGCCCCATCACAACACCTGGATTTTTTTTTTTTGTAGAGACAGAGTCTCACTTTATTGCCCTTAGTAGAGTGCTGTGCCATCACAGCTCACAGCAACCTACAGCTCCTAGGCTTAGGCGATTATCTTGCCTCAGCCTCCCCAGTAGCTCGGACCACAGGCGCCCATCAACACCTGGATTTTTTTTTTTTATTGTAGTTGTCATTGCTGTTTGGCAGATCCAGGCTGGGTTCGAACCCACAAGCCCCTGTGTACGTGGCCAGTGCCCTAGCTGCTGAGCTATAGGCTCCAAGCTGAGTGTTTGAGGAGCATTCAATGTCATTTTGAGACTCCGTGCCGGTTGCTTAGCTGTTAGGGTGCTGGCCACATACACTGGGGCTGGTGGTTTTGAATCTGGCCCAGGCTTGCTAAACAACAATGACAGCTACAACAAAAAGAATAGCTGGGCATTATGGCAGGCACCGGTAGTCCCAGCTACTTGAGATTCTGAGGGAAGAGAATTGCTTAAGCCCAAGAGGTTGAGGTTGCTGTCAGCTGTGATGTCACGGCACTCTACCGAGTGAGACATAGTGAGACTCTGCCTCAAAAAAAAAGAGGCTGTAAGAACTAGGTTTACTTTCCCTAATTTGTAAGATACTGGAACTTTGTTTCTTTCCCATTTATATTATCACATATTGAGAAACTGCCATACTTCTTTAACCCAATATACTTTCCAAGTTAATTTCTGTTTTCAAACTTTTAAAGTTTCTGTTGGGACCAAGTATGAAGCATAGGCAATATGTATATTAAAGTACAACATTTTCAGCTTGGTGCCTGTAGCTCAAGCAGCTAAGGCGCCGGCCACAACACCTGGCTATTTTTCTTTTTTTTGGCAGTTTGGCTGGGTTCAAACCTGCCACCCTCGGTATATGGGGCCGGTGCCCTACTCACTGAGCCATAGGCGCTGCTCTGTAAAGTAGAATTTTAAAATAGCTTTGTTGAGATATAATTCACATATCATGCAATCCATCCATTCAAAGTATACTGTTGTATTTACTGAGTCGGTTTTTAGTATATTCCCAGAGTTGTGTAACCATCAACGCAATCAGTATTTAATTAGTTAATATTAATTTATTTATTTATGGAGACACAGTCTCACTTTATTGCTCTTGGTAGAGTGCCGTGGGGTCATAGCTCACAGCAACCTCAAACTCTTGGGCATGAGAGATTGTTTTGTCTCAGCCTCCCTAGTAGCTGGAACTACAGGTGCCCACCATAGTGCCCAGCTATTTTTAGAGATGAGGTCTTGGTCTTGCTCAGGCTGGTCTCAAACCTGTGAGTTCAGGAAATCCACCCACCTCGGGCTCCCAGAGTGCTAGAATTATAGGCGTGAGCCACCTTGCCCGGTCATCTATCATTTTTAAGAGATATAATACGTAGAGATGCAATACAGTTGGCCATTAGTATCTAGGGGGAATTGGTTCCAGAATTCTTCTCCCACCCCTAGGATATTCAAGTCCCTTATGTAAAATGTCATTGTATTTGCATGTATCCTATACATATCATCCTGTATACTTTAGATTACTTATAATTAATGAGGCTGTGTAAATAGTTGTTTCACTGTATTTTAAAAAAATTTGTGGTCTTGGGCAACGCCTGTGGGTCAAAGGAGTAGAGCACTGGCCCCATATGCTGGAGGTGGTGGGTTCAAACCCATCCCTGGCCAAAAACTGGAAAAAAAAAATTGTAGTCTTTTAATTGTATTAATTTTTAAAAATTTGTGTTATTTTTTTTTTTTTTTTTTTTATTGTGGAGAAGGGGCAGGGAAAGAAGGCGGGGGAAGAGGTGAGTGACAGGGTCGGGCCAGTGGCATGGTACCACATTGGCTGTATCTAGGTAGAGGCAGTTTCAGGCCGGGCCTTGCTG